>CAWUFW010003569.1:0-287500 GCA_963921515.1 Calotriton arnoldi | reverse complement strand
ACACATACTGTTAGAAGGGGTCTGCCTTTTCCTGGAAAGAGATCTTATCTTGACAATGAATGGGGCGTAAACAGTGTGAACAGCTTTAGTACAAGTATAGTAAAGGTGTGCAGCCAGGGGAAGTTAAAAAAATAAGTTCCACACAAAAGCGAATTAACAGCAATTCAGCAATGGGAACTGATGAGCCCCTTTTAAGATGTATTAAATACTAGAGATTTCACAAGCACAGTGCAAGAGCTGCACAGGTGAATCTTAAAAATGCCCTTCCTCTAGCCCAAACAGGTAGTGGTTGATCACATTCCTGGACAGAGTCCAAATATTTTGCCAGCTTTTAAATGGACGATCTAGTGTCCAAGGCCCAAAAAAACAAATTTCAACCAAACTGGTTTTAAAGCAATGGCCAGTACCAATGACAATTTAATAGCACTATCCATGGTAATAGAAAGCCATTAACCAAAAAACAAAGCATATGCAATGCAATCTGTCTCACATTTGTGAAAGTTAGAGCTATTGGCGCTGTACATGACCATGTTTAATTATGGTATTTTGTTTGCAGTGGAATAATTTAGTAAACAAGAGTTAGAGGTATTGGCCTTGTACATGTTTTGTACTCTTGTTACGGAGTGGATGTATACAGGGATGGCCAATATTGCATGCTCAGCCTTACCATGCAGCTAGAAAAAATACAGGAGCAATGCTATTATGTGCCTCTCCACCCGTGCCATAACATGAATACTTTGGCCACATCTTGAAATATGTAGGGCCCTTCTGAAAATACAAAAATACTGTCTTCCAAAATTTTCCAAATAAGATAAGTGTGTGCTTTCTAAAGTATTTATTTATTGATAATATAGTGTGTATTGGTGAAAACATATTTGAATCTTTGCTTAAAATAGTGTAACCTATATAAAAATAGTGCTAATGCCACAGCGAAAGTTTAAAAACTATTGTGCAAATCTGCTGACTTGAGTAATTACAAATGATATATTTTGTATTTTTTGATAAGTCTGATTTCAAGCAGGTGGTTCAAGCGCTCGTCTTACCGAGATTAGACTATGGCAGCGCTACGCTCTGTGGCCTTCCCAAATACACCATGGCTCCACTAAGGGCATCACTGAACGCTGCGGCCAGACTGATTACAGGTACCAAACGAAATGTGCACATATCCCCAGTGCTAAAAATCGCTTAAATGGTTGCCCTACGAAGCTCGAATCCAGTTAAAGATTGCCGTTCTGGCGCACAAAGCCCTCCACTGCAAAACTCCCTGGTACCTAGCGCAAAAACTTGAATTATCCTGCGGGGGTAGAGCCTCAAGAAGCGCTAACACTTTCCTCTTGAAACCACATCTTTAGGAAAAAGAACTTGCCAGTGAGCCTTCTCCGGCGCCGCCCCAAAGATATGGAACTCTTCCACCGGAAATACGCAGAATCTCCTCAACGATTGCCTTCAAACTGGAAGTCAAAAGATTCTTAATGAACAAATTCCTACCTTAATTGGGCTAGGTTCACCTGCTCAAGGGCATTGATCCTACAACCATTGGACCATCATTGGATGCTGCTCTTCTTTATCTCAGTGTGCCCACCGTTTAGTCTGCTATGTACCTGCTTATTGTATTACTCTCCTTGGACCCATTCGTCTTGTGATTATTCTTGCTTTTATTCCTACTTAATGTCGATATTGTATGCATTACCCTCCTTCCATCCTTTTTGTAAAGCGCTCTGATATCCTTTGGGATCTTGTTCGCGCTATATAAAACTTTATAAATAAAATAAATAAATTTTTTGTGCTTACACACCCATACTGCTATAATACGAAAGGACAATATTAGATAGCACCCAGTCTAAAAAGCACCAATATTTTTCCATCTTTTCTGAAAGCTCATGAGTCCCTACATTTTACACTAACTTTCCAATGTAGTTTTAATGTACCGTCTGTAAGAATTTAAAAATTATCTACTTTTCTGTACAAAAGGGAGAAGCAAAGTACATTAACATGGAAATATTGCTAGGGCAAATGTTTAAAAAAATCCAGCGTTAAGCATAATTGAGCTGGTCCTTCCTATGCCAGGAAACATCTGCTTTTTCACAACAAAATAAGCAACAGGTTAATGAAATAGTAAATAAAATCATATTGAACACCTGCCCCATGCTCCACACAAGCTTTACTCCTTTCACTGTGCTTTTCTCACTTTCACTGTGCTGCAATAAAGCCACAGATAAAACTTCAGGTATGTTTAAAATGTTATAAATTGCAAAACGCAATTAAAGTGTGTGCTGGTAACAGAGCAAAAGTTGTGCTAGTCCCAACTGTTGAAAACTCCTGCACCTCGTGCTTCACTGTACTGGAAAATAAATATGCAATCCAATTGCTTGTTGATAAGACAGTGACTGTCAATAGCAAGAGCAAGCATTTAGGAAGCGACTGATATCAGCGAGTCCTGAGGCTTCAAGGCACTTTTTTAACATTTGCCCAGCTTATTGAAACTATGCCCGGCGTGTGTAAAGCACAGTGCAACAGGTTCAACTGCGATGGGCTCCGCGGTGGATCACCCATCAAAACACGATGTGGTGCATCGGGGATACCGGAACTAAATGCACTCTATTTTAAGGGACAAGAACCTCAATGCCATCCCCTACACAGGCTGACTGCAGACAAGTATTGTATATGTTCCGACACTCACCAGTGGCCAGCATCTCATTAAGATGTTCACAGTTTTCAGCTAAGGAACAACAAGACCAAGGCAACAAGCCTGTAAGTCTCCACTCCCCCAATCTGTTGGCCAACCTTTGTGATGCTCTGCAAACCAGTATCGCCATGTTGCTCAGTATAGTTATATGCAAGAATCTCAAGAGCCTAGAAATAGGCTAACCCACAGTAGTGGTGTACTATGGATTTTGTATAGTGCTTTATATACCGAAGGAACTGGGTGCTCTTGGAGACCAAGGATGAAAGGGTGTTGGATAGTAAGTACTACTTGATATGTACATGGCTTTGCTGGATTTAAGGAACACTGACCAGACCCAATAAGCCTCCGACAGAAAATTCTGCAGCTAGCACTTTTTTGGGATGGGCTGCTGCAGAGGTCACAAGTAGTTCTGCTGCATTATTTTGCCTAAAGCCATCCTCATCCAAGCCCTTGCCTTACTTTTCCATTATAAAAATAGGGTTGCCAATACCTGAAGGGAAACAAAACACGTGGAAACCCTACTTCCATCTGCCATGGAATTAGTTTA
This sequence comes from Calotriton arnoldi, assembly GCA_963921515.1. Classification (NCBI taxonomy): domain Eukaryota; kingdom Metazoa; phylum Chordata; class Amphibia; order Caudata; family Salamandridae; genus Calotriton; species Calotriton arnoldi. Next base: position 284,267 of record CAWUFW010003569.1, on the reverse strand, counting down.
CGTTTCATGAGATGGCTCGGGTCACCAGATTAAGCCATTAGCTTTCATTTTACAAATCAGAGTTACCAAGTTCCTTACTTCAACAGTTTTGCCTGAAGCAAATAAACTACAACTAACAAAGCACTTGCTAAAAATGGACGTCCAGAACCAGAAACCCGATGTCCTGCAAAGACAGTCAACTGACAAGTTCACTCACCTCAGCCTCTCCTCAAAGGCCGTTGAGTCCCAGGCTGTCGGACCAGTCTCGCCTCCTCCTGTAGAGCCCAGACTGCGATAGCTTTCAGCTGCAGCCTGTTAATATTTTCGAGATGGAAAGAGTTTAAGTTTCTGCAGAGCGGTAACTGTGCCAAAATGCCAGACTAGGGTACATGCACACATACCTGCAACAGGCAAAATCTGCGGTGCTTTCAGGAGCAGCCCAGTTGTCTAGTAACAGTAAAGATAACAAAAACACTGATTGCCGGTGACCGTAGAGGACATCAGATGTTCACGCCTCTGTTGAGTCACTGTTAATTACTCTCTCCTGAATGATGGGCATAACCAAAGAGGAGGCTGCAGAACGAAGGAAAATGCAACGCCTTTCTCCATCTGCCCAACAAGGCCATTATCTAAAGTTTTGGTAGCACATAAGAGAAAACTGCATGATAGGAGGTTGGCTCGTGATATTAAAAAGTAGTGCCGCAACAATGCACTAGAAAGGCCTCTGCGGATGTTTAGCAGTAGTTGGCCGGTGCGCTCGGGAAGGGTGCGGAGGGCTAAACACCGAAAGAGGCATGACTTGTGCATGCCCCTTGACAAATGGCGAGAAGACAAAATAGAGCAACGATTATGCCAGCAAATGGGAGGCCTATGGGCTGGGCTGTAAGCCCACAAACTGATAGCATGTCTCATTAAAGACAGCCCATGCGCGCCATCTAGAGCAGAGACCTAAAAACAATGATAGAGCGTAGATAGCACTCCATTTGTATGAGTGCACTATACTCATTATTTAAACGCACTTCCATACATTCGTATTGTGTGCTGTGTTTTTGATGATAAAGAATCATTTAATTGAATCATTTGATGTTGAACTAGTGAACATATGAAGTAGAATTTTGTATGTATTATGATTCCTTCATGTATAATGTGCAGGACAATATTTTATATATCGTAAACTGTGATTTGTTTAAGTTGCTTGAAACATAGGCCCAAAAGTTTCTCCTTGCTCTCGAGAAATAATGAATTAAATGAGTTTCATTTTCAAATAGCTTTATTCGACAGCATGTGTCATAAAAGCATCGAATAACATATATACAATAAAATAACCTCTGTACAATAAAAAAAGGAAAAGATCATATAATACAGAGAGTTGTTTAAGAATCTCATAAGAAAATTAATGGCAGCATATTTGGTTAAAACCTTAAATGAGTATCATAAAAAAGATTTCATTCTGGGACACTATGTACATATAGGGGACAAGTCAGTTGCAGTGAGCAGTGTACAACAATGTATACAGTGCTAGTGCTATCTATTTCAATTATTTTGAGTTCTTCTTCTTTATCACTATCCGAATGTGAAGAAATACCATAATAGTACAGATAAAAGCCATCAAGATAAACAGTTCGTCATTCTAAAATTCTCCATAGTATACATTCAATACATAAATAATTAAATACACATCCCAATGGGCAATTCCGTCCTGATCCCATGGGAAAAGTAACTTTCCGGACAACCTATATACTCCCGCTGCCCCTTGTTGCCCGTAACCTAAATGCTACCCTTAAAAAATTTACAGTACAAAATAGAGTCAACGCATCTTGGGACAATTTTAAAAATAACAAGGCCACCCGTGCATGTTTAAATCTGGCTTTCTTTAAAATGCACTTTAGAAAGTAAATTCTAGGTTGTGAATAAAAGGGGCATAATAAAACAAAATGAAGGGTATCCTGTGGGGACCGTTGGTCGCAACCACATGGGCCCTTCATCTCTATAGACTGTGTGAACGCCTCTGGCTCAGCTAAAACATGATGCAGGAGATTTAGTCTAAACCTGGTCATTAAAAGCCTATCCTGAGCATTATAAAAATTAGCCAAATATGGTTCGATGCCCTTGGATGTCTTGGTTGCCAGATGTTCTCTCACTAACGGCTTGACTAGCTCTCTATCTTCCCTGAGTGTTGTAACATGCTTGAAGAACCGGTCCTGGACCGTGGCCTTATCCAGCATTGATATTTTAGAGGTGTTATAAAAGAGGTCTGCACGTCCTATTCCCTCAAAGGACTCTTTCACGTATTTTAGCCAGGGGATTCTAAGCCCCCGATCATGGGCAAGGCAATCTGCTATAACCTGCCTGCTAAAGGTCGCCTCCTCATTTGACCAAATTTTAATCCAGCAGATTAAAGGTTTGACTGCCAACCTGTCCGAAATATAACAGGCGCCTAATTCCTCATGCACAATATGGGATGATGTACTCTGAGGCACTTTAAGCAAACGCCGGAAATACTTATTTTCCTCAATTTGAAGTTGCTTCACATCAGTGAATCCCCATACCTCACTATCGTAGAGTACTTTAGCACAGCACATGGAACTATATAATCTCAGGATTTGTTCTGGTGACCACCGACCCAACCTTTGTGCAAAATTCATGATCGACCCCGAACATCTGGTTAGGGTGCAACATTTTTCCTCTATTAAATTTTTAAAATGTAGTCGTCCATCGAATAAAATCCCCAAATACGAGAAGGACTGCACCTTTCCCATACGATGTGAGCCAATGAAATAATTATTCTTTTTACTAGGTTTTTTACCCACTTCCATCACATAAGATTTTGACAAGTTAGGGGACAGGTCTAGATTCTCCATGAATGCAACGAAACCATCTATTAAAATCTGAAGCCCTTTAGGAGTGCGGGCGAGGAGAACCGCATCATCTGCGTAAAGCAGGACGGGAATCCCTCGGGTGCCAATCCTGGGTGTGTCAGCCTTTAAAGTGCTAAGTGCCTGATCAAGTCTGTTTATATACAGCGTAAACAAGAATGGGGCCAGGATACAACCTTGTCTGACCCCAGTTGAGCATGTGAAGGGGTCTGTGGAATTTCCCTCCTGGTTGTATCTAACCGTGGCGGTGGTATTCAGGTGCAAGGATTTTAAAATATTAAGTCGTCCCGAGTCCACCCCCAGATTATCCAAAATGGCCCATAATTTCCCTCGGTTGACTCGATCGAAGGCCGCCGTCAGGTCCATGAATGCCAGGTACACGGTCCCTTGGCTAGCAATAGTGTACTTGGCTGACAGTAAATACAAATTGAGGCATTGGTCTGTTGACTTCCCAGGCCTAAAACCAAATTGGGTATCGGTTATAATGTGCTGCTCCTCGGCCCAATCCATTAACCGGTTCAGGATGACCCGCCCTAAGACCTTCGCTGACACGTCAATTAGTGAGATTGGTCGATTAAGTGGGCTGTCCATATTACCCTTTTTAAAAATAGGAACAATTGTAGCTGTGGACCAAGACGCTGGCATTGCAGTATCCACTGCTGCATTTATAACCCTGGTCAAGATGGGTGCCCAGAGATCCACCTTGCTTAAAAAAAGGTCGGGGGAATCCCATCGGGACCCGGGGCTTTATTTCTGGTCAGACCTTCAATCCCTACCTTAATCTCATCCAATGAAAATCTGGGTAATATTCATCTCCCCCCTGTTAACATGAGACTCGGCTATACCTATGCAATGATTATAGAGTCCATGAAAATGCTCGTGCCATTGACCCGGCAAGATGTTATTAGCCAACCTCGGTTTTTTTCCCCTCTTGGAAACAAGGGTTTATAATTTTCCAGAAGGCGGTTGAGTCCTTTAAGACCATCGCCTCTCTCAGATCTTCCCACGCTTGCTGTTGTAATTTTATTTTACGACCTTTAACAGCTAACTTATACTTTTTCCGGCAATGGGTCACCCAGCCTTTGTCCCTTGGTGATGACTTCAGGGCGACTTTCAGCTCTGAGAGCACGAGAACACTGTTGGTCAAACCACCTTGGGTCCTCCGATCTAACCTTGTGTGCTGTAGTTCTAAGCAGACCGACTAGTCGAGCAACACCCTCGAAGGCCTCAACTAGTTCTGCCCCCTCCACGTCTAGACACCTTGAGATGACCTGATCACCATCTTTTAGTAGGGCTCCGTGAAAGGCCTCACCATTAGCCGGTGATCATCTCAACCTCCTACCTTGGTCCGTGGCACATATCACTCCCCCCCTCACATTAAGTGGTTCCTGGCGCAGGTGTGTCTCAACAAGGGATAGAACAAGGGGATTGTGGTCACTAAAGATGCTCGGACAAATTCTAAAGCCAGACACCCAGTTTAATGCTACAGAGAAAAATAAAATCAATAAATGAAATGCAGCCTCTACCTTTGAATGTGGGATAGACCGTGCTATCCTTCCCAACATCAACCAAATCCATGGTATGTATGAGAGCATGCGTATTTAATAAATTGCTGAGTTCCCTTCCCTCCTTTGTGTGTTCCATGTGCGGGCCCTCCCCCAATGTGCACGATGTCCAGTCCCCACAGTTAACTCTCAGGTTTGGGCACAGATGACAATTGAAGTCACCAGCTAGAACCAGATCGGGCAACAACCCCCCTTGCTCCTGTACCTTAGTGAGCCTAGTATCTAATTCATGCAGGCTAACAGTGCCCTGCCCAGGTAGCAGCGCTTTGTAAAAATTTATGAGAATTAACTTGCGGCCCTTATTACAAATTGTAAAATCCTGCAAGATATCTGAGCCCCAGGCCAAGTCAGTCCATCTGCCCTGTAACCTGAGATCAGCATATATGACCAACCCGCCCCTTGCTCTCCCTGATACCTTATGTGCCGGTTTTATAGCCCTCTAAATGGAAAGTGCTATTCTCTGTTACCCATGTTTCCTGTAAACAGATGATTTGGAATTTCCTTATAAAGACTAGCCAATCTTCATTCCTAAATTTAGAGGATAAACCCGCTATGTTCCAGGAAACTATTTTAATTTCTCTCTCATTTAGACTTTGAGCTTGCCATTGACCGGTCGGGACAGGACCTATGGTCTTCTCTATTTAGAAGTTCAGGTACTTGGGTTTGATCTGCTTGGTGATCTAAACTAATTAAACCTACTGCTGCCCCACTTATGATCGCCTCTTTCACCCCCCCTGAATCTACTAGGGTCTCTTTAGGAAGATCGCGGGCACCACCCACTGTCCCCTGCGAGCCCAGTCAATCAATATCATTTAGATCTCTGATGTCATTGAGGGGGGCATAGAAATTATTTGTAGTGGCTATGCAAGCCCCCCCTCGAACACCTTCCTGTTGTCCCCTGTGCCCATGGTGATGATTCTGGTTCATCATATGCCTGTAAAAGAAACCCAATGGAAGCATTTTGATACTTAGGCCCCTCTCGGCTTGGTAATGCCCCTTACTCTGGGCAAGCATCTTACGTACAAGCTCCGGGTGCCTTAGAGTCACAATCTCAGTCCCCTGGAAACGCTTTTCTGGTTTTGCCAATCCAGGCCACCCTTCTTGCCATCAGGATATGCCTATGTTCACTAATGTTAAATCCTACGTACCTACACATCCAATGCGCCGCCTTATTGATCAACTGTGTGGTGGATTCTTCTCTTTTGCTCATGCCCGCTGGGACACCAGTTAGAACAGTGTATGCGCATGAAGCTGGAGGCAAATTCAGGACCGGGAGATCTAGTGTACCCTGGGCACTTGGAGGGGGTGACTCGCTAATGTGATAATCAGTAGCTCTACCCGCTCTCCTAGGGGCTATTTGTGCAGAAATGTTACATGGGGTCACCTTCCTCGGGTCCCTGCATCCCCTAGTGACTTATACTTGGACTTATGCCTTCCGAGTGGGCTGGGTGAGGCATCCTGTTAGCCATATCCTGTTGGCCTGTCATCTTGTCATAAGCCCGCTTTTTACCCTCCTCTTCCACTGAAGTCGGGAATGGGACTGGGGCTTTGGGGGCTTCCGGGTCCCCATGAGGACCAGGAGCACACAGACAGGACGCTTGATTGACTGGAGCGTTGTATGTGGTCAGAAATGACAATTTTTCTTCCACTGACCTCAATTTATCTAATAGGGGCCCCAAAGTAGCAGTCATCAACGATTCTACTCTTCCAATAATCAAGATCGGCTCCCCCCTCCACACTATGAGTTATGTTCAAGGTTAGAGTGTTCTCACCAGTGGCGGTGCGTCCATTGGGGGCGTTGCCCCACTAAGCCACATGGACCACCGTCACGCTAAAATGTAATTAAACCTAAAAGTAAAACAAAAATTATCTGGCAGCGCAGTCTCACTACCGGGACAAGCCCGACTCAATCGGCCGGCGCCGAAGAGGGTGGGGGCGGGGCTGCGGCAGCTTGAGTGATAGCGCAGCAGTGCAGCAGAGCGCATGTCCGTTTTTGGGCTGGTCATTTTTATGACCAGCCCGAACATGCGCATTACCTTCCCTTCCCTTACAGTTGAGTTGCCACTGTCAAGGGACCCGAGGGTGCTGCTTCATACCGCAGCCCCTCTGGTCTCATAACGGGCGGGGAGTAACCCTGCTCTTAGCCAATCCTGGCGCTGCAGCGCAGTGGCGCTGCTAATGCAGCGCCAGGATTGGCTGAGAATGCGCAGCCTGTATGTATGGGTGCCGCGCGTGGGTGGTGGCACTGCCGCACTTGTATGGCCAATCACTGTGGCTTATGTGAAGCCATGCAGTAGTGATTGGCCATCTCGCAGACGCAGCGCAGTCCGGCACGTCACAGCGCTGCGGCGACACGAGTCACGAGTCGTGCCACCACACACAGACCTCGTGCCTGGCTGTGACGACTGTCGGTGTGTTTACAGAGTCTACTGCTCGTGGTCGACGTTGTGCCACTATTTGGCTAATAATCTGTTCGTTACTTCGTTGTTGTTCGTGATTCAACCGTGACGTTGGCTTGGAAATAGGAATCAAAAGTAAGAGTCGGGCGGGGGCCCCCTCTGTGACCCGGACCGGCGAATGTCTGCACTGCATTACGTTCGCTGGCACTTTGTTTTCTTCCTTGGACCTTCGGTATTATTTCTAGTACTATTTTTGAAAATATTGCGGTTATAATAAGCTTGTTGCATGTTACTAACAAGCTTATTATAACAACCGCAATATTTTCAAAAATAGTACTAGAAATAATTGTTACCCCCAGGGCACGACGTCACGTTACCGTTATCTGGCTGTAGTTGTGTGGCTGGGCAGGGCAGAGGGCACTGTTTGCTTGATTGCTTCTACATATTTGATAATATTAATCATAGGGCTGGAGCAGAGCCTCGTGCGTTCATAAGTTATGAACGCACGCGGCTCCGCTCCAGCCCTATGATTAATATTATCAAATATGTAGAAGCAATCAAGCAAACAGTGCCTCATAAGGGATTGATTCAGCGCCAGCAGGTCACAGTCAGAGTCTAGCATGTCGCTTCACTGGTTTCTGTGAATCCAGTCAAGATACTGTTATTATCACAGGCTATGTATTTTATACATGTGTAGTTAATGTAATTTTTAATGCTGTGCCACAAGCATTTCAATACACGTGCAGCGTCTGACTTTCTCGTACCTCGTTAACTATGTCTGGCAGCATATGACCGATGTTGCTTTCTGTGTTTTTTTTGTTTTTGTTTTTAAGAGCTATTGGCTTCCATATTTCATTTTAAGACGCTTAGCCGTCCGTTCCACGCAGCACGCTTCTGGTGAAAATTTGAACACTTCCTGGACAGGCAGAGGTGCTCGATAAAAGGCAGGCAGACGCAGTGATCCTTGTGCGCAGATGGATGCACTTATTTTTGGGGCTGGGATTTACTATTCATTATCAGACTTCGATCCCGGAGAGAAAAAGGCAGAGAGAAGAGGAAAAATAAGAAGATCATAAAAAAGTGAAAAGGGAGAAAACTGAAAAAGAATCACCAAGGGTGAGACAGACTAGGAGTGCAGTGTAGATGGGTGGGAGAAAGGCATGAGGCGGAATCAAAAGTAGTCAGCCTTGGTATTTGGAAATCCCAGCACTCAGCAGCAATGACAGCGGGCTCTTAGGAAAAACTTTGAGCTCCTTCATTTTTGTTTAAATTCACCCCTGCGGTTGGTATGTCTGGGGTACAATCTGATCCTATCATTTGTATAGTACACAATCAAAGGACGTCCATGTGTGCCTATAACAGGGCTTTACATGACTCTGAAATGAGTCACTAAAGTGCCAGATACTGAAGTCCAAGCAACAATTGTTCAGTTTCTCAACCAGGACTGTAAAACATTTAATGTAATCTATGGCAACAATGCAGGACGTGTTTGCATTTCACTCTTTCTACCTTACTTTGCATTACCTAAGAGTATTTGTTTTTTCCGGATGCTATGCCTCTGTAGTTGTATTGTCATGTAACGTGTGACTCTTGTTTCGTGCATACTGTGAACTGTGTGCAGTGTCGCGTGACTCCCTCTTGTTACCTAGATAGGTAGGTCACTGCACCTTCCACAATACTACATAAAACGTGGGCCTTCCTCCAAGCCAAGATGAACTGAAGGTATTTTTAAAACCAAAAGTAATGGCCCAACTACTTGCTGGCAATATTACATCTGGTTCTCCTCATACTCATTCCATTCCTTATTAATGAGGAGATCCCACCTCCATGAGAAAGGGAACCACATGAAATGCTGAAAAAGAACGCCTGTCCACCCAATAGGAGAGCTGTAAGTAGGCTTACCCTCCCAGCATCCTCCTCACACCACAAGCTCAGATGGAGAGCATGATGTAAAAGGTGGGCGGGCATCTCGTGATGAGTGGGATAAGTATGAATTATTGAAGATTGGCAGTAAGTAATCGGGTCATTACCCCTACGTCTCTAGTCTATGATCCAGTAATTAATAATGAGGAACATTAAAGCATAAATGGACGTTCGATTTCCAAGCACACCGTGATTTGTTGAAATCTACAATTTATGCCATCACAGAGATTAACACACCAGCCCCAAAGCCAAAGTTGATTCTACACTCAACCAGTCCATGAAGTCTATAATGAAGACATAAGTATGAGGAGTTGCCCAAGTCAAACCCGTACAAATCTCGAAAAGGAAAACTGTCTTAAATTCCACCAAGGAGGCAGCTAAACTCCCTGTTCACCTTCCTTGAATACCCTCTGGAAGAGGAATGTCAGAAACAGACATGCCAGGGCACACTGCTCAGGGTCACAGAGAGAGGACGCATGCGCCGGGATGTGCATGAGAGTGGCGTGCACGGGCACACAACCTACACAGTTCACCCGCGGGGAATCATTCCCAAATGCACACGTGCAGAGGGGCTCAAGATTTAACACTTAGTTTAAAATGTACTTATTTTTGCGACTCTGTATAGCGGTGGGCATGGCCCAGAGGCTTCAGAGCGCTTTACAGTTGCAGTTACCACTCACATTAAAAGCAGACCTTCTACAGCGATAGGATAAAAATGATTTAACCAGAGAGTCTCAAAGAAAAGCGCTCTGAGAATGTACCGAAGGTAGCATGGCATGCGGTCATACAGAGGGCCAGGGCACAAGTCCTAAAAAAAGAAGTGGGGGGCCTAACCTAGTCAGACCCCCCAGGATATTGCGGCATAAATTCGCAAATTTAGCGGCACAAAAATTGAAATTTAGCGGCACAAAAATTGAAATTTAGCGGCACAAAAAGTGAAATTTAGCGGCACAAAAAGTGAAATTTAGCGGCATTAGTGTGGCACTTTATTTTACTCTAAATCATTCCTTTTTAGTCTTAAATCAAAGAAAACTGTTTTAGCAGAGCATTCCACTTCCAAATAGGCATGTTTAAAGTATCTGAGAGTATTTGTTTGCTATGCTAAGTCCCCTAGTCCTGTAATAGCTGGCAGCAACATTTTTCTCATGTTGCTGGCAGCCAATGGTTTGCTGTAATTCAATTCTCTCCCGGCTGCTCATGCACCTAAAACTGCGCAGTAAACAAGTTGCACACGTGATTATACTGAAGGATCCCACCCTCGCCCCCACCTTCCTCCTACCACTAGCCCCTTCTCAATGGGAACATGTCCTAAACTGCACTGCTGAGCTGGAACAAGAACAGCAGCATCAAAATATATTGCCTTAAAACTATTCTTGTGCTGTTGCAACCCTGAGACTCTCCCTGCCATCTTTAGTACAGAACAGCTACCAATTAGCATCAAGCTTTGAAGAACTTGCCTTCCAACCAACATTGTTTCCTGCATTTCGCACTATTTTTTCCGAAGCGTTGAATCAAACAAAAGACTGCGCTGCATTACATTCTGCTGAAGAAGGGCAGCCATAGGGTCACTTGCCTCAATCAGCTGGCCGGAAGCAGCCCAGGGACAAATTATGGGAAAGAAACCTGCGCTCAGGACGCTGTTGATGCCCCGCACCCGCTGTAAAAGCCCGATTGGAACTCATTTCTTCGCTTGCTTCCTTTAGCCATGCTGATCCCATGGAGAAGGAAACGTCTTGCAAAAACTCCTTTTATCGGAATAATCAGTCTCTAAACTGAAAAGTTTTGCATTTCCGCTTTTTTAATGTGAGGGCTATTAAACCACTGCGAAAATAATGAGGGGCCAATCAACGGCCATAGCTTTGTTGGTAGTCCCTTCTCACCATATTATGCTGGGAGCCTTGTTTTGCTTCGGAAAATCAATTAACCTAGTGATGTATGATTCATGAAATGTCAAAGTGCACATGGAGGACTTACTTAAACATTACTGTTCCAATCAAACTGTAAAATATGGCAGTCATACCAGCGCTAATACCTTGCACCCCTGGCGCACAAATGGTGCTGGCCCCCTCGAGTAAACACCCGTCTTAATTTGCCGAGTACATGGTTTGCTCAAACCTCAGTGCAGCTCAAATGTGAAGGCTACTATTGAATTTCAGAATACAGAGCAAATTACTGCTGAGGGTTTCCCAGCTGGCCTGCTGCAACCTTTTACATTAGATATTGACAAATGAAGAATTATCAATGAAATGTGACAACCTTTTCCCTGCATTCCTTCAATTTCGCGGGCACTTTTGTAAAAATCGCGGCATTTTTACAAAAGTGCCAATTTCGCGGCAAACCGCGAAATCGCGGAATCCTGGAGGGTCTGCCTAGTTAGGCAGCATGCAAGTGACATCATGGCGCATGACATCACATATGGCATCACAAGCCACGACTTTACAGGAAGTGACATCAGATCTAAAGCCTTCACATATATGTTTAGCAGGTCTATCATGTGTACGTTTGAGCGCATTGCGAGGATAATAGCACAGTGAGCTATGGAAGATGATATGTGACTTCTACACCTTGCAACCCCCCAGTTTTATGCAACACATCCTGTACATTCATTTACAAACTTATATAAAATATTGTACATGTAATATGCACTTCTGATGTAAAGCGCTCTGACACCCTGCATTGGAATGAGTAGGGCTATACAAGAAAAAAAAGTGGTGTGCAATATCCAAAGTCACAAAAAATATCCCCTTCTGCACTGGCCCTTTTAAAAATAAAAGTGCCAGGAACAACGGGGGTACCGCAAAGAACACTTTAAAGCAGCGGAGTTTGGAACATCTTGCTTTTCATAACATTTCCTGAATCAAGCATAAACGTAAAGACTCTTTAATAATGGCTATCAGAAGACATTGCTGTTCCTGTGTAATTAAGGTGCTAATGGAATTAAATGGCTGCGGTAATGAGCAGATGAGCAGCATAAAAAGTTAAAAGCCACATGAGATAGGCCAATTAACGGAAGAGCTCAGCATAATTAGAACATTTGAAATACATGCAGCTCTGTTCCGTGCCCTGTCACCAGTACTCACAAAACACGTTGTGCAAGTTACAACCTGCTGTGTGAGCGCAGGGAAGTACTCAGCTCCCAAGCACTTCCTCAACTTAAGTTATTGGCCGGAAACAACCTGGGGTAACTCGAGGCATTAAGTAATGTCCACTCAGCTTGTCATCCTTGCACACTCAAGCGTTCCATTAAGTTATGATGGCCCTTATTCAGCACTTTCTCAAAGCGCTTTAGCAAGCGGCCTCCTGACGAGAGACAATAAAAATGTCACAATAACGCTGATGGTTAATGTTTTTCCTAGAGAGAGATCAGAGTTTTGTCTAGTGGAAGTTTTGACTCATGGAAAGGTAGCGCAGAAGGTTAATGTGCCTGCTGCAAAGAACATGTACCTGATGCAGATCACAAAATGCACATGATGTAAATAGGTCAGTGAGTCACTGCTTTTGTCAGAGAGATCCTTTTGTTACTTGCAGTTTGCAAGTTAAAATCCTAACATACAACAGTGAGCTATTAACTGTCATCTAAGAGCTGCATGCAAACTGCAAGGTAAAAATTGGAGCGTTATGTTTTTTCCCCCCAGTCTTTTTTTATTACCCTAATGTTTCAAAAATAAATGGTTATATTTTTATTTTCAGCACCTGGTAAAGCCTGACAACCTGAACCATTGCCTAATTTTTGGGCAATTTTTGGACGAAGAACAAGAGGCCCCAACCTCCTTTGCTGCTCTTTCACCCCGGCTACGACCCAGCAAACACCAGTGTTAAAGGTAAGGAAACTGATGCTATTTTTTTTTAGATTGGAGTTCGAGCTATGTATGTGGTCACCAGTACTGGTGGTCACTCTACATGGTGGTTGGGGTGGGTGCACATTCTGAACATTGTACCCTCAGTGGATGGAATTTACTAATACTGAGCCTTAGCCCTGTGCTTTGGGCAATAACGGTTGTTAAAGGCACTATCTATTCCTTGCCTTGTTCAAGGCCCTCACGCAGTGTCTGTTTCAGTGCCTTCAGCAACCACTATGGCACACAGAGGCAGCAGGCAGTAAGGCTGTATTTTTAGCAGTCATGTTGTCCAAAGGGGAGCTGTTGGAGATATATTGCGATAATGCACAAGATATATGTAATTATACTGAAATGTGATATTATTGCACCAAATCTTATACGTTGTACTTGGACTATTGACAGGTTTCTTTCATATTGGTAAGGACAGCATCGGCATGATGAATACAGTAGAACAACTAATTACACTGTCATTCCATGCACGGCCACTAGAACAGAAACTACATATAAAGAGATTAGGACCTGATCGGCCTGACCTACAACAAGTTACCCAGGACAGAGGAAAATCTTACAAACGTACATTCTCAAACACCTGGTACACAAAAGCTGATTGGCTTACAGGGTGCCCGTCAAGAAACAAACTGTTCTGCTTCCCCTGCATGCTGTTTAAAGGTGAATTTTCTTGGACAAGAGAAGGAGTAAAAGACTTGAAGCATTTGTCTGAAAAAATAAAGAAGCATGCACACACAAGAAAGCATATGGAAAACCTGACGAGACTGGGAATGTTGGGAGACACCGATTGAGCAGCACATAAACGATGCATACCGCCAAACAATACAGAAACACAATGAAGCAGTTGATAGGAATAGACACATACTATCAAAAATAATTGATTGCATTAGTTTGTGGTGCTTTCGAACTGGCATTGCGAGGCCATGATGAATCAGAAGGTTCCCCAAATCCTGGAATATTCAGAGGCCTTGTGGATTTAATAGCAAGCATAGACAAGGAAATGGAAGCACATTTAGCAAGTGCTACAGTCTTTAAGGGCACCTCTAAAACGATACAAAATTAACTGCTCGAGTGTATGCTAGAAATTATGAGAAGCCATATTGTCCAAGAGTTGCAAAAAACAGACTTTGTGGCTATTCAGGCTGATGACACCACTGATGTGGCCACACAAACACAGTCCGTATTAGTCTTTCGGTACCTGGACAATGACAATAATGTTGTGGAGAGGTTCTATGGTTTCACACATTTAAGAGACTAATGCAGAAACCATTACTGCAGCTATACTGCGTCAACTCAGCTTAATTTTTCCAGAGGTGCCTCAAAAAAACCCAACTTATAGCACAAAGCTATGATGGTGCGTTTGTAATGAGTGGAAGCCTTGGTGGAGTACAGAAAAGAATTAGAGATGTGTACCCTAATGCTCATTATGTGCACTGTTACGCCCACCAACTTAATCTTATTATGCAACAGGCAGTATCAAAGATCTCCGAGACACGAATTTTCTTTCGGGATGTAGGAGGCATGGCAGCATTCTTCTCACGTTCCCCAAAAAGAACGGAAGCACTTCAGGAGATTGTGGACAAAAGGGTTCCAAGGGGATCCTCAACTCGTTGGAACTTTAACATACGTACAGTCAAACTAATATATCAATATAGGGAGGACCTTGTGAAATGTTTTGAAGCCATAGAAGCCAATGAAACCTTTGATTTCAAAACACAGTGAAGCCCGTGGCTTTGCTAGAACACTAAAAGACAGTCTCAGTTCTTTCTGTTTTTATTTCATGACATAATGTTAGCTGTCGAGAATTTATACAATCAGTTACAAGCACGAGAGATAGATACTGTCTCTGTGAAAAGATATACCACTATGTTTGTCGAAAGCATAAGCAAAGTGAGAGATGAGGTTGACAATTTAGACAGCAAACTGCCAGAGGCTTCTACTTTTGCAAACCACAGGAAAAACATCACCAGTCTGGTCCGAAATGCAAAGGAGATATGACATATTGTAATTGCGCATGCACAAGAACGTTTTGCTTTCACAAAACATTTGGTGAGTGCCGCATTATTGGAAAGTGAAAACTTTGCAAAATATGATGAATCCTTCCCTGAGCATGCTCTGAATGAGGCTGTGGAAGCTTATCCTATGCTCAACCAAGAGGACCTGAAAACTGAGTTGACTGTACTGTACTCAATGCCTGTGTACCGGAAGGCCAAAGGTGCCAGGTCTTTGCTGGCTTTAATTCATAAACTTAATATGGAAAAGTCACTTACAGAGACAGTGGCTTTACTAAAAATTGTCATTACCACTCCTATGACAACAGCAGAGTCAGAACGATGTTTTTCAACCTTAAAGAGGATTAAGACATTCCTGAGGAACACCATGCTTGAGGAAAGACTAAATGCTTTGGCAATGCTCTATAGAGAGCAAGCTAGTTCAAAAAATCCCAGACTTCAACGTTCAAGTTATTGAAAAGTTTGCTGCTCTTAAAGACAGACGTGCTGATTTTAGATACAAAAAGTAAATATGTTGAATGCTGCTAGTTTGCAACCTGTTTAGTTGTTTGTTAAATAAAAAACATCTGTGAGGTACTCAGAAATGCATTATATCTCAAAGTCTGTTATGAAGCTCTATGGTTATACTGAATAAGCAGCTACTGCACTTTCAAAATTGCTTTATTAACCTTCCTGCTTTCTCAAATTTGCTTGAAAATGCACCATTTTTCCACTCTTTTTTCAAAATTCTCTCCGGGGGGGGGGAAGAACCCCCCAAACCCCCCTTAGGGTGTTCGGGCTCGCACGCTACGCTCGCTACGGTGCAGTATGACAATCATTCTACGCCCCACCACTTTCAAATGTCACCGTCCGCCACTGGTTCTCACCCCATTGCAGGTGCAGAAGTACACATTTTCAGAGTTAAGGAGAGATCCGGAATGCCTTTGAAGATAACTGGAAGCGAGAAGGGAGGATGCTCTGAGTATCAAGTCTGTCTGGAAGCCAAGGCCACTGGAAGAAGATACCTCTAATTAATTTTGCTTCATGAAAGAGCACCAGCTACTGTATAGAGGCTTAGTGGAAACATTTAGAAAAGGTGACGCAATGTTGATTGAATCCCATCTTTTTGTATGATGCACAGGGACAGAGAAACCAGACTTCTAGCTTTCGGAGAAGACGGAGTATCTTAGAGCGAGCTCCATAGCCTTAAGCTAAACAACCCATTTGACGCGAGTACTTCTTAGGAAGTCACACGTGCTGACACCATTGGGGAACAATAGAAGGGAGACAGGAAGGGCCCTCCTAGAATAGTGTAGGGAAAGATTTTATATTTTTTTCAATGAATCGAGAGCTGAATCTTGCATCTATTTTGTGTTGCATTGGGATTTTGGAATTTATAAGGATTTGTCTTTTGGGCTGCATTACTTATATTAGAAAGATCGGCTCTGTATTAATTATCCTGCATCTCTATACCTTGCTATTAAGATGTATTTACATCCAATTGTTTTTGGCCTTATAATAAATATTCAAACTGCACTTCTGAGTCAGTGATCTTTACAGGCATGACAATTTTGTTGATGTTTAAGCTGTTTTCCTCCCCTCAACCACTATAGGTAAATAAAAGATCGATCGCTTACGCTATACTTAGTAGAGATTTTAAGGGTACAAGTTAGCGTAATCAAATGGTAGCAGAGGATGGTTTACCTTTAAAGTGGTTTACCTCTAAGGTGAGGGGAGTACTTAGGAGTAGGATCGAAGGTTGGAAGGTCGGAGAGCCCTGAAGTGGAGCGGAGGAGACCGGAGATTGGAGGACGTTGACGGTGCGGCGGAAACAGTGGTGGCGTGAGTATGAAAGGCATTGTGTTAAATTGCGGTAATGAGTAAGTGGGTGATGTCTTGCGGAGTTGGGGTGTATGTTGAGTGAATATGGTTTTGGATTACTTTTTGGTAAGCGGACTCAAGAGAAGTCCAAGATCCCGGGATAGTTTTGTCTTGTAATTGTCTGATTAAACGTGGGCGTTGTGAAGCGCTATCAACGATCCACTTGTGTTGGGGACCTTTGTGTGAAAGAGGAAGCGTTCGCGGTAGAAAGCCTCAGGTACCGAAGGGGTGAACTATGGCGATTGAGTGACCAACGCAGGTCAGGGTAACAACGGCTGAATGTACTTGTGCGAGTGTTCCATCGATCTTCAGTGTCAGACAATTACTTGTTTATGTGACTAAGTTATTGTAATTGTGTAGGAACAATTACTTGGTTCAATAACTTTGGTTATACAGTTACTTGTGGTACGAATGTGTGCGAGCGAGTTTGTGTAGAAATTGTAAAGGCGGGTGCGCCGCTGCAAGGAGTGAGAAGTGACGTCAGGGTGCGCCGCGCTGTGATAGGTTGGTTGGTGTAACGCCACACTGGGATTAGGTGGAAGTGCTTAAGCAGTAAAACAGCGTAACTTTGGAGCTTGCAATTGATAGATTTCAAAATGAGATGCTTTAGGGTATTGCGAGATTTGGGTAGAGGTGACAGGGGTAGTGACTCGGGTAGGGGAGGAAGCCCCGCCAGAGGACACAGCGGCACATTACATGGCAACGAATGTAGGGCTTCATACTATCATGTGGCTTCAGAATTGGCATAAAATTACAGAGAAAGAGGGTGAATTGGCTTTCCCTCGCTATGGGTCTTTTCGTATGGAGGTGCTTACCCAGCTGAGGGGGGTGATGAATGCACTGAAACCGCCCCCTAGACCCACACAATTTGAGGTATTAGATGCATGGATGAGAGCAGCTCTAGTAAAAAAGAGGGAGGCTTCACATGGCAGAATGAGAAAAGCAATGAAGGCATATCATGATGCTAGACAGGATGCTCAGCTGAAGAGATGGAGTAGATACTATAGAGGGAGAACGCTTGTAACCCCTTCTCACAGTAGGAGAGGGGCCTGAAGGGAAAAAAGACGGAGTAGGACAGCGATACAGACGATAGCTTTCTTGATAGATTGTTAGCGGACCGTCCTCCACCCAGTTAGTCTAGATTAGAGACAGAGCGGGTGCACCCAACAGAAGAGCAGTTGGGTGTAGAACTGATCCTGGGGAACCAACGGCAGGGGTAAGAGGCCAAATTACCATGGTACGCATTGCAGGAGGGTCTGGAGGAAGAAGGAATTCAAATACTGATCCGGAACCACCTGTAGGAAATATGCAGTTGCCAGATGCTTTGTCTGTACCAGTCACGATAGGGCCAGTGGTTTCGATATATACTCCGAGACAGAACTGACGATTGTCATCAGCACATGCGTGAAGGGGAAGAGAAATTCTGGAGGGAGCCTCGCAATGAGTGGGACAGCTTTCTGTCGATTACCAGTAGAAGCTAGTACCCCACTGCCAGCTACGGCTGATCCATCTAGAATGGATAGTGGGACAGAACGAGGACGGACAGGTGCTCTAGCGAATTCTAGGTCTGACCTTCGAATGTGGGTTCAACCAGTGAGAGAGTCAATGATGCCGAGGGAAGAGATAAGCAGGAGACAAACTCCTAAAGTATTGTTTGGGCCACAGGTGATTTGTGCAGGTGACCATTGGAGAAGTCGAAGTTGTGAGAGGCGCCTGGATGAAAAGATAGAAGAGGGTGCAGTTCTTAGGAGAACCCAAAGTTGTGACAGAGGAGACGCGAAAAGAGGAAATTCAGAAAGTGTTGAAAAGCGCAATAAAGGTGCCCATGTTAGACGTGGTAAGATTAAAGGCAGAACTAGACGAGGTGATTGAAGGTAATCTACCCCCGATTAAAATTGATACTTATAACTCAAGCGAACTACTGTTCGTAGCAAAGGACATGACAAGAAAGGCCAAACGAGCTTATGATGCCTTATTGCTTTTAGCACAAAGATATGAGGTTGATTTGTTAAAAACTAAGTTAACTCAGGGTTCTTGCAGATTAAATTATACCGATAAGGATTTGGAAGAGAAGCGAACGAGTGGATTGAAAGCACACATTAGAGAACTAGTGATGGGGATGCGGACATGGAAAGATTTAGACAGATGGAGAGAGAAATGGGCCAAGAAGAAAAGTTTCCAGACTGGAATAGGGAATACTCCGCCTCCGGGTGGAGGGACAGGAGCTGCTGGAAATTTCCTCCTTAGATAGGTACAGAATGGAGGGTATGTACATGTGACCTGGAGCAGGGGTGATTTGGCAGCATTTACAAATGATTTCCCTCGGCTGAGGGAAAAACCTGCTGAGTGGTACAAGCAAATAGATAGGTTTGTGAACATTTTGAAGGTACTTTGGATTGATTTGAACACCTTGTTTGATATCGTAGTACCTGCAGATGTGGGCGGCATGTAAGATTGCCATCGAGTGGCCCACTGCAGAGCCACCTAGAGATGGAGTGACTCCTGGTCCTTCACCTGATGCTATGAGTATGAGCAAGTGATTACATGGTTGCAATCGAAGGTAGCTCCTCAAACGGTGGATTGGTTGAAGATTGATCGTACTACCCAAGATACTAAAGAATCAGTACATGATTACTACGAGCGACTGTTGACTTTTAAGCAGCATAATGGATTGGATACAATTGAACAGAAAGATATGGGACAGTTCGTCTCAAAGTTTGTGTTGGGACTGAAATCTGATATTAGTTTAATGATACAACAGCTTTTGATATGTTGGCAGATTAAGTCAGTAGACAAGATTCTGCGTTATGCTAAATATTGCAGTGATCAAGTGGAGTCAACACAGAAGAAATTGAAGGACAAGTTGATGTTGGTGCAGTTGAGAAGCGCCGATATGACGCAAGGGTTTGGAGGAGGTCAAGGAAGAGGTAGAGGAGGTGGAAGAGGAATGGGACAACAGGTGGTGACCCAACCTGGTCGAGGAAGAGGAATGGATTCAGGTACAAGTGATTGGGTGGCTCAGCAGAAAAGAGTCACTGCCTGCCATTATTGTCACAAAATCGGGCATTGGAAGCGCGAGTGTAGATCAAATCCAGCAAATCAGATACAGATGGAAGGAGAGGGACAGTTGACCGAGGCTGTCAATACTGTGACAAGACCCAGGTCTATGTATGGAGGAGGTTATCATCGCTACTGTCACGAAGTCCGTTGCTCGTAGGCACAGCATTTTTTGGTGCATTAAGATATCATTGAGGAGGAATTTATCCCCACTAACCGGCTGTTCGCCATTAACGCGGACTACCACATTTAGTTTTAGCATGATACGCAACGCACTAAACATCAGATTATCTATGAGTTCACGTTCAAACATTGAGCAAGAAGTGACAATATGCATTAAAAGATGGTGATTACGGTAATATATCTCATATCCGGTCACGATTATTAAAAGTTTATCTAAGAATACAAAATACGGGGAAACTCAAATCCAGCGAGCCCTATGCTAGTTATCTATACATATAAAGTTATTTGTGGCATTTCCTGACGAAGGCATATTTTGCGCTGAAACGCGCGTCGAAGATTGATTATTCTGCCACTGTTCGGGTTTTTAACTGATTTTATTTAGTTGTGATTTTATTTAGGATAATCATGTATAAAACAAATCATGAGGTTTTTTAAATGTCAATAAATTTGTGTTTTTAGTTTACAATTGTAGTAATGTCAATAGAGCATTGAATAACTGATTAAATATTTGCATTTTTTGTACTTTGGTCGTTATACTGAGTTTATTACTACAACATACGTAATATTGATATAAATAAGTTGCCTAGGAGTTTATTTTTCATTGTGGAGGAGGATATGAGCCACAAGTGCAAGTGCCTCAACCTCCTAGAATACCCATGCAGAACCAATTATACCAACAAATGCCGTATTTCGAAATACAAGACCGATTTGATAAACATCAACATTCACGGGAGTGCCAGAGGGGGGTGCACGAGGAATGCACCTTAGATGCGAATCTAGAAGTAGATCAGAGTGGGCAGTTTGTATATGCAGATGTGAATGGATATCCTGTTACCTTCTTATTAGACACTGGAGCTGCTCGCTCTACAGTGAGAACTGAAGTAGCCCCGAATTTAACTCTTTCAAGACGATCGATTCAAGTAGTGGGGGTTAGTAATCAGAAAATGACCAATCCATTGACAATTTATTTTAGACCTTAATATCAATTCTATTTGATCATCTTACCTGCTGGACCGTCCTGCCGGGAGGCTGGGGTCCGTCCCTCCACTGCCGGACGCTGCTTGGCTCCGTGCTGCTCGTCGGCTCCACTCACCACAGACCTGGTGGGGTCGTTGTCCACAGTTGCGAGCCGTCGGTTTTCGTCGCCACTGGCACCCCCGTCGCTGCACAGCTTACTCCTCCTTGGTGCCGGAATTGCGGGCTGAGCGGCGAGGATCCTCAGGGTAGGTGCCCTATCCTTGGGGTGCTCACGGTGTCCATTGGAGCCGCCGGGGAGTTTCTGTTCGGTCCTGGTGAGCCCTGTCATCCGTGAGTGCCGGAGTGGAACTCGGCAGCTGCATTTGCCCAGCGGGTGCTGTCTCCCCCTCCCTCGGTGGAGGACCCTTCAGATGGCGGCTCAGGGGCTTGCGTCTTCCGACCTCGGCGTGGCTCAGACCCCATCCTGCAGCTGCGGTGCTGTGACTGCCTGGAGAACGCAGATGTCCTTTTGCCCTACTCGGAGGACGCTGGCACCTTCTTTCCTGCCTCCCAGCTGGAGTCGGGCGTAGCCCTGCCCCCTCGGGACCGGCACGGAGTTGTCTCCATTGTGCTGCTGCCCTTCCTAGGGGACACAGACATCCTCTCCCCAGCCCCCCAACTGAGGGCGGGCTGGGCTCTGCTCCCTCGGGACCTGCCTGGAGTCCCGTTCACCTTGTGGTCAGTTGTGCTGGTTGGTCCCCACGACCAAACGTGCCGGTGTGTTGCACATGGTGCGGGCACAGCTTTCGAGGCAGCGTGGGATGCAAATTCAGACCAGCGTAATTGGGGTTGTGTACTTGCCCACCTTTGGGCATCTCAAATACTTTATTGATGACCCTTGCCTTTTCCAGTGATTTTGACCGAGAGAGGACTCCCCCCCCCTGGGTTTGGCCGCCATTTTATTCTCACACCTAGGGCATTATCTAGCAGTCATATTGGACCTCGCGCTCAGGCCTTCTGTCTCCGCCCCCCTCCCCGGACCTAGAGACTAGAGGGGAAGGTAAAAAAGGACTCGCCCCTCTGTACTCCTATGGGGGCCATCTTGGAAAGTGGATACTGATGCTATGATGTGACCTAACTTAGCCTGACCAACTGAAAGTGACAAAGGACTCGCCCCTCTGTACTCCTATGGGGGCCATCTTGGACTGTTGATGTTGAGGTATGATGACTAGACCCAATTTAGTCTGAGCAGTGACAGGACACTCACCATATGTTCCAAAATTTCTGCCCCCACTATATGAGCCCATATTATGCTAGAAACCCCACGCTGCGCTAAAAAGTACCGCCCCAGCTATCCCACCGCCCCCGATATACACTACACCTTAGGCCAATATTTGGACCCTCTTAATCTTATGCTTTGACTCTCTGGGCTGAACGGCCTCCCTACAGTGTAAACTAACTGGACTCAATCGTAATTGCTTCTTCTCCCGGCCTCGACTATCTGCATTTTATGCACTATTTCTACCAGTTGTCTATCTCCCATGATGTTACTTACACGCCAACAGAGCTACCTCATATGGAGGCTTTTTGATCAGAATGTGTCTCCTTAACTGCTGCTAAACACTTTGGACCCCATTCGGTCGTCTACACCAAGATGCTCTCGACTTATTGTGCAATTCGCCCCCCTTTAGTATCTACCTCATAATGACGCCTCTATATTTTATTTGTCTCACTACCCACGGCGTGACAATTTGTAATTTTACCCCTGATCTAGCACCTGATATTTTTAACCTATCGTGATCTGGGCATCCAATCGGACCTACCCCCTCCTTGATGCGGTTACATTTCCAATGTTTGGTTTCCTGCTACTAAGACATCGATATTTTTACCTTACGCTTTACGTGCACCCAAATTTATCTACCTCATTGTTGCCTTGCCTCTGGCTAATTTATCTGTCTCTCGTATGTAATTGTTGATACGATATTCCTAGTCTAATGTACTTCATGCCCTTAAACTGATCTACCCCTTCTTGATTGTAGACTTATTGTACTCATACTTATTTTATATGTATAATGATACTGGATTGTGTACTTATATTTTAAATGTATTGTTGCCTGCTGCTAGGACATGGGATGTTTTTACCCTATGCGTTACGTGCGCCCAAATCTATCTACCTCATTTTCGAGACTGTATATTTCAAATGTTGCCTTGCCTCACTAATCCACCCTGTCCCTCATGTTGAATTGCTGATTTGAGGGGCCTAACCTAATGTACTTCATGCTCCCAAACTGATCTACCCCTTCTGGATTGTCTACCCAGAGAGTTGCATTGCCAGCTCCTTAATTATCCACACTACTGCACATAGCACGTTGCCTCTTAGCCTTATCCGGACTTCCCTCCTATTTCCCTCCTCCCTCTCCCTCCTGTCCCGTCGAGGCAGTCTCCCCAACTGACTGACCAATTCCTCATCCTCCCCCTTCCAAATCATGCTGAATCGGATTACGGAATCAACTCTTTTCCCAACGCTTCCCCGTCTCAAGCCACCTTAATACAAGGCCTTTGCCCTGGGCTTTGAACTAATCGCCCACCCACTGACTTTCTACCACCCCCCGCTTCCATTCTCCCCCACCCTTACGCCTCATTATTTCCTGCTCGCTCAATTGACCATCCTTGCATAATTACCATGCCTCCCCTCAATGATACCCCTACAGCACCGGACACATCACTAGGAGCAGCCCCAATTCTTGGACTATCCTTTACCCTCCTAACCTTTCCAAAAATGCGAAGAAGGACCTGAAACATAAAACATTAAAACGTCACCAAGAAACCTTATTTGTTGACAACTATCTTAGCCTCACCTCCATTATTAAAACTAACTACATCTTTTACTCCAGACGCCCCTCGAAATGGAAAAGCATCTTCCTCCACTACCTCACCATAACGAAATCTTGCAAAATACCATATGGCTTGAAACTGTCCACCACCCCTTCCTCCACTTTCTCAGGTGAAATTGACATCTCTATCTTTAAATCCGGAAATATCCTCATACAAGCCTCTGAAAACCATCTCACCATCTTTGAACACCACTTCAGCACCTTGCAAGCTCTACTATACTCCCCTTCCCAGAGCTCCGCAGCCTCATTCTCAGGATACCACCCCGGCCTCACCACTTTCGACACCAACCCTGCCGCTTCTTGATTCTGCAACTACCAATAAAGTTGCCCAATCCCAGACCTTGGAACCCACCGCCTCCCGAGCGTCCTCTCCCTCATGTTACACTTCCACATCATACCTTGCCACTCAAACCCCCCCACTTCCCCCCTCATCTGCCTCTCCACCTTCTCCTGACATTCTTTCATCTCATTCAGCCACCCAATCCTTCACCCATCATCATGACTCTCCCCCACTCAACCCTAATCACTCCCTTCTCACCCCTCCTCATGACCCTCTCCCACTCAACCCAAATCACTCCCTTCTTACCTCATCCTTCCCTCCCCCTAAGACTGATCCCCCTCCTCCGTTCCCCCTATACACTGCGCCCACTCACATTGACCCCCCTACTGCTCCACCAGGGACACCAATCTCTCGCAAACTAAGTGGCTCCCACCCCCTCAGACAAGATTGCTCCCCCCACGCCCCCTTATCTCTCAGCATCCATCAGACCCCTTGGTATGCTGGCTTTCACTCTACAACCCATCCTCAGCCTAGCACCCAGAACACCCCTCACCTCCCACCACCTGGGTTCCCTCCACTTCCACTACCCATGCCTCTCTTACGGCCTATTTCAGAACATGCCCCCTCACCTCCTTGCCCCCCTCCTTCCACACTTTTAACCCAATCGCTTCTTAACTTTGACCTCCACCTCTCTATCCTGTCGCTGGAACTTTCATCTCTTAGGAACGACTTTAACGCCCTCTCCGATACTATCCTTGCCAACCATACCCTTTCTATGGGCACTACTCAAACTAACCCTACTCTCCTCCAACAAATGAACATCTCCCCTTACGGTATTTCCAGCGATGAACCCCCCCCCGATAGCTGCCCTCTATTACCACCCCAATCACTGATCCATCTTTCCTCCCTGAACCCCGGGGACTTAAAAAATTCCCCCTCCCCCCATGACTACTGACCCTCATGCACCTCACTCTACGGCCCCCGTAATCCAGGGGCGAAGCCACAGCCTTACTTCCCCTGTCCCGCCCAGGCCTCCTCCGCAGATCACCATAACTTCTGACCCCCCCACTCTACACTCCTCTATTCCAGTGATCATGGGGAGAAGCCGTATCCCAACCACCCCTGGCTCACCCAGACCCCCCACAACTCACCTCCATCCATTCCGGCTGTCCCCCAAAGTCAATCCTGAACCCATCAACTGCATGCTTGTCAACTGCCGATCGGCCGCACGACATGCAACAGAAATTGCGGAAACCATCCTTAGTGAAGCCATTGACATCGCGTTTCTTACAGAAACCTGGCTCAAAGCTCACTCTTCATCTATTCTTGACCTACTCTCCCCTCCGGGCTACTCCATCCTCAGAAAAGATAGGCTTGTTAAATTGGAGGGGGTCTAGCCATCATCTATAAAGACGATCTACAAATCTCCCTTGTTCAGAACCCCGAGCAAACCACTTTCGAATACATGGGAGCCGAACTTAAAGTTCAGGGTTCCCCTCCTATTCGACTACATAATATCTACCATCCCCCTGGAGACCCTATGCCCTTTGTGGAGGAATTTTCTGACTTGCTCTCCCAAGCCTCGATGTCTAACTCTAAAAACCTCTTCCTCGGAGACTTTAATATTCATTGGAACAATAATGATCCTTCGGTCATCATCCTCAATGACCTCCTCGATGTTACTGACGTGAAGCAACTCTGCCACGCACCAACACATTCCAAAGGGGCTACTCTTGATGCTATCATTACTAGCAAAGATCTGGCTTCCCTTTCCCACATTGTCCCCATCGACTGGTCAGACCATCACCTTATCCTCTTCACCATCAATAGCTCCATACCTCCCCTGGCCTCTCAAAACATTAAACACTGGAAGCTAACTAGAAATCTTCACCTTATTCCTCCAGGCGTTCTGGAGACTAAGATTAAAGCAAAACTTCAACTGTCACCTCCCTCACAAAATGCTAATGACCTTACCGAACACTACAACAAATCCATCATTGAGGTCCTTGACCAAATTGTCCCTGCCAAACTAAAACCACAAAAAACAACCCCCTAAATCCTGGTTTAACGCTGATCTTAACAATGAGAGACGCTCGCTAGGCTGATCGAGCGCACGTGGAGACAACACCCCTCGCCACCAAATCTTGCCCTCCTTAGAACCGCAAGGGCGAATTACAAAAACACATCCTCAATGAAAAGGCCTCCTTTTTCCGCACACAACTCGATCAGGCCAAAAATAGACCCAGGGAACTATTCAGCATTATTAAAAATCAAACAGCTTCTGGGCCCCCCCAAATTAATGGCCTCTGTGGAAAGATGTGAAGAAATCGCGAACTTATTTTCCGAAAAAATCGCGAAGATTGATCTATCCTTTGCTCCATCCCCCCGCCACTGTGCTCCCTACCCCTCCTTGACCCCCCGCCCAAGTCTCCTTTCACACCTCCGCCCCCTCCTGACTGTCCATCCCCCTTCCATCGTCACCCTTCCGGCTCATTTCCAGACCATCCCACAGCCCAAAAATAATGCATCCTGGTTTAACTTCAGCCCAGTTACTGAGCGGTAAGTCTACAACATCACCAAGCTTAAACCCTCCTCTCATACCTTGGACCCTCTCCCCGCCAACCTTGTTAAAGAGTTAAAACATATCATCACTCCTTATTGGACTAACATCATCAACTCCTCCTTTGCCACAGGATGTGTCCCTGTCTCCCTCCAGCTCGGCCAAATTACTCCCACCCTCAAAAATGCTAATGCTGACCCCACGGACCTTAATCGGCGCCCTATCTCTAATTTGCCGCTTCTATCCAAGGCCCTCGAAAAATGTGCCCTGCGCCAACTAGACAAGCACATTGACTCCTTCAGCCTTTTGGATACATTACAGTCAGGCTTTAGAAAAGGCTGCAGTACCGAAACTGCTATGCTCAACATTGTTGATGACATCCACCACTCCCTTGACAAAGGAGAAGCCTCCCTTCTTATCCTTCTTGACCTCTCTGCAGCTTTCGATACTGTCAACCACTCCACCTTACTGAACACCCTCGAAAATCGGTTCGGCCTCAATGGTCCTGTCCTTGAATGGTTCTCCTCCTTTCACCACAGAACACAACAAATTAAGATCAGCCAGTGCCTCTCTAAACCCACTCCTGTCCCCCTGGGCATTCCCCAGGGATCCATTCTCTCTCCCTCCCTATTTAACCTCTTCATGGAGCCCTTCACCTCATTCTCAAGCAAGCAGGAATCAACTACCACCTCTATGCGGATGATACCCAGCTTTACTATAAGATCAAATCCCAATCTGATATTCTTCACCTTAATGATGCCCTGAACAAGATACAATGGTTCCATCCCAATCACCTTAAACTCAACCCCAAAAAAACAGAAGTCATTCTCTTCGCTCCTAAAAACAACCGACTCCCCATTCTTCACTGGATCTCTGACCTTAAAGCTCTCAATTGCTCTGTCCACCTCTAACTCAGTTAAATCCCTCGGAATAAGCATTGATCAGAACCTCAGCCTTTCTCCCCACATAAAAAACGCTGCCAAAGGCGCTCTTTTCTCTCTTCTTCACCTCAAGAAAATCAAACCCTTCATTCCTGCTGATGACTTCAAACTAGTTGTTCAATCACTAGTACTTTCTAGACTGGACTATGGCAATGCCATTCTCTCTGGAACTCCGAAAGTCTACTTCGCCCCAATAAAATCTGTCCTTAACCTCGCAGCCAGGCTTCTCAGATTGTAAGCGGTATGATCACATCTCCCCCATCCTCAAAGAGCTCAAGTGGCTTCCCATTGAAGGCCGATCCACCTACAAGAATGCTTGCATTACGCATAAAGCCCTGCACCATCAGACCCCAGCGTATCTCTCGGATAAACTCCACAAAGCGGGCTGCTCAAGCGAAATGAGTACAAATACTCTCACGCTAGTCCCCCCCCCCTTGGTTAATAAGAAAGCCACCCAACTAAGCTCTTTCGCCGGCAATGCGCCTACTATTTGGAACTCACTCCCTAAAGATCTACGATGCAATCCCTCCTACCCCACCTTCAAAAGAGATCTTAAAAGGCACCTTCTCAACAAATACTGGGGTCCTTAATCCTACCACTATACGGGGTTTCACATCCTGCCCATGCTAGTGTCAGGTGCTCCCCACTTTATCCCTGACTCACTGCACCCCCCTCCTCCCATCCTTACATACACTTCCACCTCCCCCCTTACTAGTTCTCCTATAATCATGACCTACCCCCACATGCCACCACCTCTCCCTTCACCCTCCTCTGCTCCCCCCTACCTCTTTACTGTCTCCCCCCCTTCCCAGTTAACCCATGCTAGTCCTCCCATCCAACTCCGGCTATTGCCTAATTGTCCCCATGACTTTCTCGACTTTGTATTTACTGTTCTTGGCTTATGGTTTTGATTTGGCACTGCTTTTTGTACAAATGTTATATTGCAACTTGCTCCTCTCTTAACCCTTGTGAAGCGCTCTGATACCTTTGGGTCTAGCCAGCGCTATATAAATCTGTTTAAATAAATAAATAAATAAAATAAATACCTGTGAGAATAGGACCATTTCGGGACCGACATCAATTTGTAGTGTGCAATTCAAGTCCGGTCTGTCTTTTGGGACGAGACCTACTGTGCAAGCTCAACTGTACTATATTGTGCACTCCGAGAGGGGTGGAATTGCAAACATGATGACGATGCTGATTTTAAAATGGCTAACATGAGTTTGTGTGCAGAACTGTTTGTAGTGCTCACAATAGCAGAGCTGCCACAGGACTTGAGACTCAGTTGATCCGAAAGTGTGGGATTTTACGGGCGAGGATGTAGGTTTGATGAGGAGTGGAGCCCGTTAAAATACAGATCAAACCTAATGCTGAATTCCCACGAACGCCACAATATAAGTTAACTCCAGAAACTGTGGCCGGCATAAGACCTGTGATTGAGGCTATGATTGCACAAGGTATTTTGAAGGAGATAAGAGGTAGTCCCTGTAATTCACCTATCATGGGACTGCAAAAGCCAAGTGGCAAGTACAGAATAGTGCAGGATCTGCGTCAGGTTAATGAAATTGTGATCCCATGTTGTCCTGTGGTACCGAATCCAGCTATTATTCTATTCCAGATACCATGTAAAGCAGAATGGTTTACCATGATAGATGTGTCACGCGTTCTTCTCTATACCATTGCATGAAGAAAGTCAGTTTTTATTTGCATTTAGGATGGACGATCGTGTCTTAACATGGAACCGAATCACTCAGGGGTATACAGAAAGCCCCTCTATTTTTAGTCAATGTTTGAAAAATAATCTTGAGGGACTGGTGATGGCCCACAACTCAGTCTTAGTGCAGTACATAGACGACCTTTTGGTCGCCTCAGAGACTGAGGATGCTTGCAGGATTGATACTGTGGCATTGCTGAATCATTTGGCAGAGAATGGACAAAAGGTGTCTCCAAACAAATTGCAGTATTGTTTGTCTGAAGTTCAGTACCTAGGTCATCGGATTGAGAAAGGAAAACGAAGGGTGTCACCGGATCGCATAGAGGCGATTCTGCAAATGGGAACTCCGAAAAAACAAAAAGTCTGCATGTTTTTGGGAATGGTCGGCTATTGTCGACAATGGATCCCAAATTTCTCATTGCAAGCAAAGCCCCTGTTGAAACTGACTCGAAAGGATGTTAGTGATCCGGTACCATGGGATGACGAGTGCTTGAAAGCCTTCCGTGAGCTGAAAGAAAGCATATGTTGTGCTCCAGATCTCGGAATGCCGGATTATAACAAAGCGTTTTCGCTCTTTTGCTGTGAAAAGGAAGGATGTGCGTTAGCAGTTTTAATGCAGACACATGGGGGTGCCCGTAGACCAGTAGCGTACTTCTCAGCTACATTAGATCCTGTAGCTTCTGCGTTGCCCGGATGTCTGAAATCCATTGCTGCAACTGGTGTCAGCATTGAAAGATGTGAAAGCAGTGATGGGTTATTCGCTCATTGTTTATGTGCCCCATTCTGTAGAATTGTTAATGACCCGAACGAAAACAAAGTATTTAACAGACTTACTAAGTATGAGCAGGTCATCTTGGCTGCTGATCATGTGAGTTAAGAAAAAGGTTTCCCTTTGGTCAAGATCTATTTTGTACCATTCATACCTCAAGAATACTCAACCCACCAATGTATATCACAATCTTCACTCCGAACGTATTAAAGCACTTCTAAAACCAATTTATACAAAATATATATATTTTAATCATAAAAATCCTATCTGATTGTACAATTTATATCATGACAATGTTAAAAACACTATAAAAACACATACATCAAATGACAATTCTCAGTGAATACAAAAAACCTAAAGGAGAATGAACATAGACAATAAACTCTGTCATATATACGTTAATTCGGATCCATTGTACACAGTGGATGGCACGGGTCTTAATTCCCTGTCTCTTTTAAACTGCTGAATTGTCCAAATTTAACGACAAAACTGAGCGTCGACGCGTTTCAGTGGTACGTTCTCAATA
This sequence comes from Calotriton arnoldi, assembly GCA_963921515.1. Lineage (NCBI taxonomy): Eukaryota > Metazoa > Chordata > Amphibia > Caudata > Salamandridae > Calotriton > Calotriton arnoldi. Next base: position 253,924 of record CAWUFW010003569.1, on the reverse strand, counting down.
GGACCACCTTCATCAGGACAAATAAAGATATTTTCTCCTTAAAAGTTGCTTTAATCTCACCGGTGCAATCGCACTGCGGTAAGTAATACTCCCAATGTATCGTGGAGTAAAAATGACCCAGCTACTGTAATCTGTTTGATTGAAAGAGGACTATCCCCGGCATGAGGGCGGCCTTCTGTTTAGCTTCAAACAGGTGGTGTTTTATATATTCGAGATTAATAGAAGAATGTTACAGTAGGGATCTATTTCAATTGAACTCCCCCGTTGTATTTCTCTAAAATTCAGATTTCTCACCGTTTATACATCAGAGGCGTGTTTCGGCACTCACGTCCTTCTGATAGCGGGGTAATGTTTTTCGTGGCTTTTTATTCCGACGACTTGCTTTCCCCGATACGTGACCTGGTTTGTGGTGATCACGATAGATCTCCTTTATTTCAAGTGCTGATCATGTGACCCTGAGACGTTGTACCACTCTGAACCCTGCTACATTGTTACCTATTCCGCAAGAGGAAGGAGATGAGGATTGTGAAGAACATGACTGCCTAGATGTTACTGACCTATCCACCAAACCCAGACCTGACATTGTCGATGAACCTTTGCCCCAATCTGATTTGATCCTTTTTGTTGATGGTTCATGCATAAGAGACAATGAAGGGTATTTGAGAGCAGCATTTGCTGCGTGCACCATCATGGGAGTAGTAGAAGCCACCTGTTTAACTAGAATATTCTCTGCTCAGGTGGCTGAAATTGTCGCTTTGACACGTGCCTGTATCGTTGCAGCTGATATTCGAGTGACTGTATACAGACAGTCCATACGGATTTGGTGTGGTTCACGACTTTGGGCAGTTATGGTCACAGAGGGGGTTTCTCACGTCCTCAGGATCACCTATACGTAATGGCGAGTATGTGCGCCAATTATTGGAAGCTCTGCAAAAGCCCAAAGAGATAGCAGTTGTCAAATGTGCAGCTCATGGAAAGGGAGAAGACTGTCACAAAGGGCAACAATTACGCAGATGAAGTAGCACGATTCTGCGCTGAACATGTTAGTATTTTCAATGGAGAATATATAGGCGAGAGCACAGAAGAGACCGTGCTCAGCATGATGTTAGCTATTGCCAATACTTGGGATGAGGTGAAGCGGTTGCAGGATGAAGTCCCAGAAGAGTAAGCTGCTTCATGGGTCAGAGCAGGTTGCACAAAGAGGATGGCATTTGGGTATCCACAGATGAGCAGTATTACCCAATTGTCTACTAAGCCCAATGGCAAGGCAAATTCATGGAGCAGTTCACTTGGGAAGAGATGCAATGGTGAGTGTTCAGGCAGACGTGGTTTAATCCACGCTTCCGTATGTGGGCTGAAACAGTAGGTCACCGGTGTGTTACGTGTCAACAGATGAATGTGGGAAAAAGAACTGTGGTCGGAATGAGTCACATTGGAAAGTCTAGGGGACCCTTCAATAGGATACAGTTGGACTTTATAGAGATGCCAAGGTGCAATAGATTGAGATATGTTTTGGTGGTGTGTATCTTTTCACAGTGGGTGGAAGCATATCCAACTAGACGATGCGACAGTCTCACAGTAGCTAAATTGTTATTAAGAGAACTGATCCCACGGTACAGTTTCCCAACATCAGTGGAAACAAATAGAGGAACTCATTTCCACAGTGAAATAATGAAGTTGTTGTGCTCTGGGTACATATTGATCAAAGACTGCATGGTAGCTACAGGCCCGAGGCTTCAGGTCTAGTAGAGCAGGTAATGGCACCATCAAGTCAAGAGTGGCAAAGGTGTGTTCATCCACTTCATTGAAATGGCCAGATGTGCTGCCTCTGGTGCTCATGACTCTGCGTAGTACCCCTGATAGGAGAACAGGGCTTTCTCCACATGAGATCCTCACTGGAAGAGCTATGCGTTTGCCTATGGTGCCAGCTATAGCATTGATAAACATCACTGATGATTTAGTGTTGGATTATTGTAAAGGACTGGCTGATGTGGTTACTTCGTTATCCCACCAGGTCGAGGCTGCGACTGCATCCACCTCGAGAGACCTGCTGCATGATCTTAATCCTGGTGACTGGGTGCTTGTGCGCAAACACGTGAGGAAGAGTTGTCTTGATGTTCGCTGGCGAGGACCCTATCAAGTGATACGGGTCACAAGTACCGCTGTGAAGTGTGGAGGATTGCCGAACTGGATCCACACTTCCCACACTCGCCGAGTTCAAGCGCCTGCAGAAGAAGAGAGTTCCCTGGGTCCGAGGAGCGTGTGGACCTGATACAGACGATGACGGCACAGACTCAGCTGTAAGAGTTTCAGAAGAAACGGAACAGCCAAGTGAGCAAGAAAGAGAAGAGCTGAATGCTCCTGAACTGAGTCCAGATCCTGAAATAGAGGATATTGCAGAAGTGAGAGGTGCCTCAGATCAACGTGAACTGTCTGTAGCAGAAGGGTCCGATCAAGAGGAAGAAAGGAGAACAGATGCTAGAGCAGAAAAGTGGCCAGCAAGAAAAGAAAGGCTGAATATACGGCTTGCATCTGAGAAAGATCTCACTCCAATTCCTGAAACATCTGAATCAGATCAGAGTGACGGGGAAGAAAGACCAGATGGTCTGAGACGTTCCCGAAGAGAAAGAACAGCATCTAGAAGATACGCATCTCCTGAGTGGACATACCTGGTTGCAGATGCAGGGCCCAGTGAAGTCCGGGAGGTTGGGAGCTGGTACGGTGAGCTACGAAGGGGACACCCTTTCGATTGAAATCCAGCTGCTGGTTCCAGGCGTAGAAGCACTTGGAAAGCTAACTCTACAAGTCCCAAATCCTCCAAAGCTAAGTGGATTGCGTTTCCTCATCCTCAATCAGGTTATTTTCCCTTCATTTGGCCAACAGCACAGCGTGCAAGAGTTGGGAGAAATCCGTGCAGAGATTTTGTAGTTTGTCCTTGAAATACTGGGATCAAATATCATTAACGACGAAGCTTGATTGATAACCAAAGAAGACTTTAGGCCTTAGAAAGAAGATAACCTAGACCCCAGATTAAGAAGATTTAAATTTAGGGATTCTCTTGTAGATGATTGAGTGAGGAGTAGGGTCGTCTACATCTCTTCAATAGGTTTAGTATTAATCAAAGAACTCTGACATTAATTGCATGAACGAAAAGAACCAAGAAAGACATTGTTAAAACAAAGAAACAGAAAAAGACTTTCCCTTGTGTGTTTTGAACAAATCAAGAAAAACCATGGTGTCCGAAAAAGCAACACGCAAACTGAAGTGGATCATTGGCACCCTCATTGTAGTGGTGCTTATTGTTATAACTGTGGTGATTGTTGTATCTCTAGTTTGATATCAAAATGACGAACAGAACAGGGTACAGACAACACTCACTACACCAGGCTCTGAGATAGATGAGGACGTAGACGCTCATGACCTAGAAATGATTAAGGAAACCAGTCGTAGATTGCATGTTGATCTGTCAAAGGGTGATTTCACTATGAATGCGTATGCTTGATTATTGTATGAGTATGTGGATACCATGGAAGCGAAGGATTGCTATGTGTGCATACAGTTACCTGCCTCAGTGGAGGAAGGCATTTGATATCACCATTTGCCTGTGACTTATGGCATTATATGTAGTGTATTATTGAGCATGTTTTATGGCAAAGCACACTGAGTACTATTTCTCCAATTATGATGTGGTACTCTCGGAAGATCCTGTTCTGAAATATATGAATAAATATGACTATTATAAAGAAGTAGCGAGGATGTCAAAGTATTTCGTGCCTACCATCACATTAGATAAGTCCTATGCCCATAGACATAATTTAACCTGTAGGTTGACTGACATCGAAAAGAAGTTCATAGATCAGATTGAAGATCGACATAGATTAACTCTATTCAGACCAGATCCAAAGCATAAGGCTATCCCCATGGACCAAAGAAGAACTAGATCATAAAGCAAAAGGGAGTTTTGGACCCATAGCCTTAGATTTCCAGCAGAAAGGAAAATTGTGCATTAGACACCCGACCACATATGATAAGATATTTGTGGGTGAGAGTGATCGATTCTTCAATCAAGAAAATATGCTCAATCAGAAAAGCATTACTGGATAAATTAACAGTAGTGCCTAATGTGTATTTTGTGTGTGGAAAGAATGCCTATGTGAATTTGCCCAAGAACTGGTATGGCACCTGCTATCTGGCTGTGGTATTTCCTAAGATATTCCATGTGAATGATTATGGCCTGAAGTAATTGGCGACATTTGGAGCTATGATACAGAGTATGGGTGTGATTCTGAACGATTTGAAAATCAGAAAGCTGGCAACATTAGTGGATAAGCTCTCCATAAATACAGCTCAGATTCTACTACTTGTAGATGGGGAGATGGTGTCGCTAAGGGCTATGGTTTTGCAAAACCGTCTTGCCCTAGATGTGCTGCTAGCAAAAGCCGGTGGAGTCTGCAATTTATTGAAAGTTCAACAGTGCTGCACTTATATTCCTGACAACAGTCAGGATATAAGGAAATACATCAATAATATTTCAGATATACACCAAGAGTTACGTGAGATGGCTGCTGAGGGACTCTGGGAGCAAGTGGGGAAAGGCTTTGGCAAGGTAGGCAGTTGGTCTGGAAGTCTGGGACAAGGAATAATGGGTTATATTTTGAAGCCTATTGTAATAGCTGTCATTTGTATAATCGTCCTATTAGGAGCCATCAAGGCTTACAAATGGCAAAAGGGCAAGACATCATGAGACTGTTGAAAAAGAGAATTACAACTTGAGCGACTGCAGGACAGTCATTACCAGCACCTTAAAGGGTTAGAACGATTCAGACAGGGACGGCAAGCTACAGCTCCTGTTTAGGCCGGTCTCTTCTACTAGGAGAAACTACAAAAGAAAATTGGTGTTATGACACTAGTCATAAGAGGGGGGAACTGAGAGCGCAGATAGCACTCTATTTGTACGAGTGCACTATACTCATGATTTAAACGCACTTCCATACATTGGTATTGTGTGCTGTGTTTTTGATGATAAAGAATCATTTAATTGAATCATTTGATGTTGAACTAGTGAACGTATTAAGTGGAATTTTGTATGTATTATGATTCCTTCAGGTATAATGTGCAAGACAATATTTTAGATATCGTAAATTGTGATTTGTTTAAGTTGCTTGAAACATAGGCCCAAAAGTTTCTCCTTGCTCTCGAGAAATAATTAATTAAATGAGTGTTATGTTCAAGGTTAGAGTGTTCTCACCCCATTGCAGGTGCAGAAGTACACCATTATTTTCAGAGTTAAGGAGAGATCCGGAATGCCTTTGAAGATAACTGGAAGCGAGAAGGGAGGATGCTCCGAGTATCGGGTCTGTCTGGAAGCCAAGGCCACTGGAAGAAGATACCTCTAATTAATTTTGCTTCATGAAAGAGCACCAGCTACTGTATAGAGGCTTAGTGGAAACTCTTAGAAAAGGTGACGCAATGTTGATTGAATCCCATCTTTTTGTATGATGCGCAGGGACAGAAACCAGACTTCTGCTAGCTTTCGGAGAAGACTGAGTATCTTAGAGCGAGCTCCATAGCCTTAAGCCAAACAGCCCATTTGACGCGAGTACTTCTTAGAAAGTCACACGTGCAGACACCATTGGGGAACGATAGAAGGGAGACCGGAAGGGCCCTCATAGAATAGTGTAGGGAAAGATTTTATATTTTTTTCAATGAATCGAGAGCTGAATCTTGCATCTATTTTGTGTTGCATTGTGATTTATGAATTTATAATCATTTGTCTTTTGGGCCGCATTACTTATATTAGAATGATTGGCTCTGTATTAATTATCCTGTATCTCTATACCTTACTATTGAGATGCATTTACATCCAATTGTTTTTGGCCTTATAAGAAATATTCAAACTGCACTTCGGAGTCAGTGATCTTTACAGGCATGCCAATTTTGTTGATATCTGTTTAAGCGGTTTTCCTCCCCTCAACCACTATAGGTAAATAAAAGATCGATCGCTTACGCTATACTTAGTAGAGATTTTAAGGGTACAAGTTAGCGTAATCAACACTTAAACTCCTGTTATAAGTATTTGACCACTTTAACAGGAATTTACTTTGGAAAAAAACTGGCGACACGGCACATACCACCCAGTCTTTTGCATGCAATATACATCTCTTGTATACAGACATTGGCCACAAGTCAAGCTCTGCACAAATCAGTCACGCTCTGCTACGATTTACATGTAGAGAGCCAAGCTATGCGTGTACTTGCTCTAATTCATTGCATTTATACATCTGACTTGAGGTCCCAATTGGATAATGTGGACTCTCACCCATCAATTGACACTGCGCATCACAGCTTTGGTTTGCTGATGACATGGTCCTCTTGAATCAAACATGAATTGGCCTTCAAAAAAGGCCAAATGCTCACTTTTACAAGGAAAACAAACTGTCAATCTAGAAAAACTGGTTTGGGGAGGAAAATAAAAAAAGAAAGGCGTATAGTATCAGAGATGGGCACCTCATCAAAAACAAATACTTGGATGTATGGCTAGATGACTGAGGAGGGCATTCACAGCAAGTCAGCTCATTAAAACCAAAGATATCCCTACTTCTTTCCTTACAGGCCTTATTACACAAGACTATTAACAATTCATTAACCCAAATTGTAAAAGTTATTAAAGCAAATTTATCCCTACGATTCAATATGGAACCGAAGCATTCCCAGAAAATGAAATGTAATGCTTTCCCAAATACTAATCAAAGCAATTTCTTTTGTTTATTTATACTCCCGCAAAAAGCTTCACAGGTTGAGAGTGTCGGAATTTGGCCTCATGGAACATGTGGCCCAACAATCGGCTTTTTCAAATGTATACATACACGCACATACATACATATATGCACAGGCCTCAACCTTGAAACATTGAATTTCGTCCAAAATGTAATCAGGTTTGATCTCCGAGAACTCATGGTCTTTATTCCTCTGCAGTCCTAATATTTGGGATCTGAAGACTTTTGGGAACAGAAGCTGCTACATAATCTCTACCTCCTACCCAAAAAACAAAAAAAAGTTGAACCAGTTACCAAATAGGAGCTCCATTACAACAGACAAAAGTTTAGTAACAGGAGCCACACGTATAGCAAATTCTTGTAAAACCGTTTATCTACAGATATCTAGCAGAAATGTTTAATGTATATTACAAATTTAGATTTAGTCAATTGTGCTTTGGGTTCAGGTAGGGTGACCAGAATTTTAAAGGCAAAAACCGGGACATTTCCCAAAAATAGAAGGACTACAATTTTATTTGAACCCAGCGCACAGAATGCCAGTGCTACTTAGCAGAGAATTACAGAAAAGGCAGTAAGAACATACATAAAATGCTATTTTTAAAGCCAGTAGCATGCCTGTTAATTAAATTACTTTCTTATAACAGCTGCCAACTATCCCTGCTTTGCAAAACATAAAAAGATACCTCCTACCTTTTTCAGCCGACCCTCTGTAAAAACCGGGACATGAGCTTAATTTCCTGAAATCTGCCGGGACAGCTGGCAAATAAACAGAACTGTCCGGGCAAATCCGGGACGCCTGGTCACCCTAGTTCAGGGCACAAGTCGGGGGGTAGACGTGGATGGACAGCATCCCCCCACTATTTTCACAGGGTGGATGCCGTACACCCTGCCAAGAAGTTGGGCCCCACTGAATGTGCTCAATTCGTCCCGGTGTAATTTTCAAACACCGGGACACATTCAGCAGCGCCTGCATGTTGTCTGCTTTCGATAAGCAACAACGAGCAGGCAGGAAAGGGGCGTTCTTATTTCAGACTCCTGCTGGGCCCAAAACCAAGGCCCAATTTGAGGGGTCATCAGGCCTCCTTTTGTTCCAGTCTCCTGGCTGGGAGCTGTCAGGAGCCTCACACCTAGAAGCAACTGCAGCAGAGATGAAACAAAGGCTCACAACTTGGTAGCACTTCAAACATACTTTAAAGAGGCAGGTTTTCACTTTGTTCAGGTTCTGTTTACGAGATATGCATGCACTGTAAGAATGTCATGTGTTGGTGCTTACTACCCATGAGGAGGCATTGAAATAATTTAAGTATCACTATGTTTTCCTGTATAGTGCTACTCATCCTAATGCAGGGTGTCAAAGCTTTACACCACACTTGCATATTACATCTAGAATCAATCATATGCATTTGTAAATCATTGTACAGGATGTGTTACATGAAAACCGTGGGGGATTACTAGGTGTAGAAGTCATATCTTCCATAGCCGACTGTGCTATATTGAAAGGTTTACAATGCAACTGCAAGTAACATAAGGATCTCTGCTCAAAGCAGTAACCCATTTACCTAGCTACATAAAATAAAATCTGTCATCTTCATGTTACATGATGCTTTGCATTAACCCTCTATGCTACTTTGAGTCAAAACTGAGGCTAGACTAAACAGATCTTTCCAGCAAGTGCATTAACCTCCAGCCAGAGTTTTCTTACCATTATTATTCATTCACATTTACTGGAACACAGACCTCGGCAACAGGTGCCTTAACCCCATAAGATATTTTATAATACAGTCTTTGCAACCAAATAACCAGAACAGATTTACTGTCAGTTTTCTTCTTGTTGCCACTTTCTTTGTGGCAGAGATTAAATAAAAAATAAATGTACAAGTTGATGCCCAGATTTTGCGTCAGGGTTAAGTCACTTTTCTGGCACAAGCCTGACGTAAAATCTGTTTTGGGATTTAAAATACCACACATTGCCCTGCCTTGCATCAGTTAGGCATTATATGGGTAGTGCTAAGGTGTCCCTGTGCAGCCATCTATGTATTTTGATGCAGAACCATACTTACAAAGACTTGGAAATATAGGTTTGCACCAAACTGGCGAGTCTACCTGAGGCTGGCGTAGCTAGAAGAAATGTATCCAATTCTCGTAGTTATTTCCTCTTTGCATGTATGCTGCATTCTGCAGCACACATACAAAGAGGAAATAGCCTTGTAGAATAGTTTTTGCGTGGCTTTAGGAAAAACAAATACACAAACTTTCATAGGGTTCTATTGCTGAATACCAAGGTCACAATAACCTTTTTCTTTCACTACCCTAAAGTTGCTTATTCTTGCAGGTTCTTTTTTCAGCCCCTTTTATGTATTCATCATTGTTTTTAGGTTGAGCCTAGGCAGCGTGCATGCGCTGTCTGCAAGACCTGCTGTAATGACTACAATTACTTTATTCCCGCCCGCTACTTACCATGGTCTTAGTCCAGCGTCGCTCTTTGCTCCCTCTTAACTGGTTCTGCAGCTGAAAGGTCACTTCCGCTCAGGGCCGAGGAGCACTGGTGAATTACTGTTTCCGTACGCTTTGAGTGCTTCTCTGCTGTTTGGGAGAACTTTTTCCTTTGCTACCCTTCACTCCAGATTGGAGAATTTTTTTTGCACCCCATCGGTTTGGCAGTCTTGAGCAGCTGCCCGTTTGTCACCATCAAGCGCCTGAGACTGAAGCAGCAGGAGGAACGGATGAATTATTGCCAGCGGATCAATAGTCCAATCAGCATCCCTCGCACTTTATACAGTTTTCGTTCTCCTCCGCCTCACTGCCGCCAACCCCCGCACCCTCCCACTCGATCTACAGTAGCGAACTGCATTGCTCTGTACTGTTTCGGAAAAGCACGCACTAATGAAAACAGTTTCTTATTGCACATGGGATGTTTTGGGACTTACAGCATTTACTGACTTCTAACACAATTAACACCTCCTTAAGAGGACCATCCAGTGTAGATTAGTTGTACATGGTTAGTAGGGATCTGTCAAGTGTGTTTTTTTTAATTATGGGGCCTAGTCTAATAATGGTCCGTGCTGTTTAATGTAATGACTTCGCTCCTGCCAAGGATATTTGTGGGTGCTTGTATGTGTACGAGTATCCCGAAGGACTTTGCTGTTTTTAGGTCAAGCCTAGAAAGCCCTGCTCTTGTCTTTGTTACCATGTATTCAGCAACCATAGTTTTAGTTCTCTTCACGTTTTAGGATGTTGCTGCCTAATCTCCCCGTGTGCTAACATCCCCCCACCACCACCTCCGGTCGCTCCTCGTTTCATTTCACTTTTCTTTCCTGTGACATACAGTCACCGGTAAACAGCCATTAGTACGCGACTTGTAGTTCGCATACCATTACAACGAAAGCGTAACAACGCATGCGCTGTAACAACGCGTAGCCTTTACTACGCATATTACTTTGCATGCGCTGTTACAACGCATGCGTTGTAATGCGTGGAGGCAGCGATGACAGCAGTGGGGCGGAGGTGGCCTCATCTGTGGGGTAGACAGACGTCATAGAGGGGTCTCAACCCAGGAGTGAGGGCCGGGTCTGAAGCCCTATGTCCCAACAGCTCTCACTTCTGATCCGCCCCTCCCTCAACCCCTGAAAATAAATTACACGGATGGAGATGCGTAGAGCCCCTGCAGTGCTATCCAAAACCTTTGTCCCCCTGTGATGTCCTCCACCAGGCGAACACCGGAAGTGGTGCCCGACCCGCAAGACGGCATGGTGGAAGGCAACCTGGTGACCACAGCATCGAAGCAGGGGCACGAGGGGCTCCGGGCACCCCCGCACTCCTCAGCACCCCCGTAATTCAGAGCACCCTCGTCAAAAAGCAGCTGATCTCACAGGCGCCAAGAGGCAAAGCCGGCTGCAGACAGAGGGCGTGCCCAGGGCGGATCTGCAGGCTCCTGTGCGCTGGCCGGGGGCTTTTTGGGCACTTCTGATGTCCTTTGATTGACAACGCTTGCAGCCGAGGACAAGGGACAAGGGACGTGCACGGAGGAGAGAGGTAAGATGGGCTGTGTATTTTTAAAGTGTTTATGTTTGAGGAGTAGTGTATTTGGTTTTAGGGTAGTGTTGTGGGTCGTGCAGGGTAGTGTTTCAGTGTAGGGAGCGGACTGGGGGTAGGGGCAGGGTCGTGCTTGGGGTAGTGTTTTAGGGTTTAGGGTAGTGTTGGGTAGTGTTTTAGGGTTTAGGGTAGTGTCGGGGGGGTCGTGCAGGGTAGTGTTTCAGTGTAGGGAGCGGACTGGGGTAGGGGCAGTGTCGTGCTTGGGGTAGTGTAGTGTTGTGTAGTGTAGGGTAGTGTTGTGCAGTATGTGTTATGTAGGGTAGTGTAACTGGATGTAGAAATTAGCGTAGTGCTGGGGGGTTATTTAAAAAAAAATGCGTTGTAAATCTATGCGGGGAATTGGGATCCGTTGTAAAGACATTTCATATGCATTTTTAAGCAAATGCGAAGTAATGGTATGCGTTCTAGAAAAATGCGTAGTAACGGTACTTGCGAACTAAAAACGTTGTAAAAGTATGCGTTGTTTTAGTTTGCTAAGTATCGTCATATATTCACAGTCACCACAAGCATTTTGTTAACTTAATTCCAGCATAGATTTTATATTATACATATACACAAAGACACACACTTGTCGCCTTATTAACTGTGCTATATTCGTTTAACAATAAACAAATAGGAAGCTCATTAGTCCAAGATGGCGGCCGCATGAAATAGTCTTATTTTAGAACTTCGCCTCTGTCTATGGCAGAAGTAGTCGTTCACATTTCCCAGCATGCTCCGCTGTTGGAAGCCAAGTGCAGTGAGTGAGAGCATTGGTGATTATCAGTTCTTGTGTTTGTCAGTACGGGTTGGACATTTTAAAAGTTGTGAATTAACAGATTGTGGTAAGTGCGAGCATTGGCGATTATAAATTCTTTTGCTTGAGCTGCATCTCGTTTTAATTTTTTTAATAAAATGTGAGCGTTTTAACGTAAGGGGCTACTTATACAGAACAGTTTTTTTTAATGTGGAAGAAATGCTTTTGACCTCACCAATACGGACTAAAAGAAATGTTTGCTATTTTTGTTCGTTTTAAAACATGTGCCCCTACAGTGAATAAAAATGTCCATCTGACATCACACAGGGGTTGCTATGTTGTAATTTGCTTCTTACCTAGTGGTCAGTGACAATGGTCTGTCACTAAGAAGTGCCACACTGGTGATGCTCCTTCCTCAGCCACATGCTCAATGCAAGTATTACTTGAAGAGGGCTTTTGGGTCTGCCTTCATTTTTGGAAACAGGACTACGTTTTGATGCAGTTGGAGTTGTGTGCTTCACAAAACAAGCATTTGCAATGCAGTAGCTCGCACATTTGCGAGAGATTGAACTATTGCCATTTTAAATAATGCCTTTTATTTATGCGTTTTAAAAAAACATGCAAGAGGTGCATAAACACACACTTTGTACTTTTAGTCCTTGCTTCATGAAACAAGGCTGGCAGTAAAAAAAAGCGCAGTTACTGCCAGCCTTGCTTGTCGTCAACTATAAGTACAAAGTGTGTTTACGCACCGCTTGCAGGTTTCCAAAACACAAAGAAAAGGCATTGCCATTTACAATGCTAATAGCTCAATCTCTTGCAAATGAGGAGACCTATTGCACGGCAGATGCTAGCTCTTATCTCTCTCCTATCTTGCCTTGGTCTTTCTCTCATGCTTTGGGTCATGGTCTGTTGGTGAAAAATGAGCCCCCTTCTCCTAAAATGAGTGCAGGTGGGTAAGGCCAAGTAAGAATACTTTGCATTGGAGAGCGGTCTCACTCGGGTAGAGCACAGGCAGCTAAAGCCATCACATCTACATGGAGAAGTGCGGCATATGGAATATTATGCCTGATTGAGTAGGCTGGCAGTAGAGTTAGTTTGTTCAATGCTTGGGTAAAGCAAGCTTTACGCTGACAAAAGGCAACGTTGTTTTATGTGTAGCTTGCAAAATTGTGAAGCTTCTGCCCAAATCAGGAGGGTCTGCATGTATACTGTAATTGCACTCAAATGTACTCATGATAGACCTGTTAAACATGTGAGGGCTTAAGATCTGATGCCACTCCCTGTAAAGTCGTAGCTCTTAATGCCACTCCCTGTAAAGTCGTAGCTCGTAATGCCACTCCCTGTAAAGTCGTAGCTCGTAATGCCACTCCCTGTAAAGTCGTAGCTCGTAATGCCACTCCCTGTAAAGTCGTAGCTCGTAATGCCACTCCCTGTAAAGTCGTAGCTCGTAATGCCACTCCCTGTAAAGTCGTAGCTCGTAATGCCGCAATGCCGAGCGCCTCAATGCCGCACGCATACTGCCTAACTAGGTTAGTCCCCCCACTTCTTTTTTTTAGGACTTGTGCCCTGTTTGGGTTGGTTTTATCCCTCAACCTGCTCCCAAAGTGGACGAAAAGACCAGCCTCAAAATTGCAGTCTTTGCACACAGACGCCAGCTCATCTTCTGACTGTGAACTTGCCCAACTCCTCTCAATGAGCATAGGTGATGGCTACGAAACGTAATCAATTCCGCATTCACTCATGTCAACACCATAATTTCATGTAAACGAGGAGAATATCCTCACGTAACTAGATTTATCGAATACATTAATTGGGTAGAGGGATTGCTGGCGATGCAACAGAACGGTTTGCCCTGCCAGGATGAACCATGATTTAGGCTTTACATTACTCAAGATCAATTCATGGAAGCAATTAAGATAATAGCTCCGTGATTACGAAACTAAGACCCATCCCATCTTAAACAAGCATTTGCAATGCAATAGGTCTCGCATTTTCGAAACTTTGACCTATTGGTATTGTAAATGACAATGCCTTTTATTATAGCAAGTTTTTTAAATATATAAAAGGCATGGTCATTTACAATGCCAATAGCTCAAAATCTCGCAATTGCAAGACCTATTGCATTGCAAACGCTTGTATGGGGTATGTTAGGAATATACGTTTGCATGACATGGTTGTGTTCAGTATAGCAGGACAAGGCGTGAGTGGGACGGATTCGATTTCTAAACAATAAGAGGGCGCTTGGGCACTGTGATGGGGTCATGCTTTCTGCTCTCTCTGGCCTCATGATTGAGCATCATGTCTGCATGGCGCTCTCCAACAAACATATGCTAATTTCCGAGGGCAGAGCATTGTTGGTAATAAGAGGTTCTGATCTCAGAAATGCTGGTGTAATATATCGGTCCCTTTGTGCCATTCTTGAAATAGTCCTGTTGTCCGTTGTTAAAAGGGCGACCCGTATGTGTATACTCTTGAATGGTTAAAAGGTAGAGCATTGCTTAAAATAAAAAAAGTAATCATAGAGTAGGAAAAAGCGAAAAAGGAGGAGACGACCAGTGCAGCGGCGCAACTGAAAACAATGCCTCCTCCACCGCAGAATGTGATGAGGGCCCTGAATTGCAGACATCTCTCAGGAATTCATTGCCCTTGGTTTGAATGGGGTACCTTGAAGGGTGTACCTCAGGGCTGCTGGGGTCTGCACTGCGCAGAGCCCCCCATGTGCCATGGCACACCCCGTGTCAGGGGCTGGTTGGGCCTGCACTGTGCAGAGCCCCCCCGTGTGCCATGGCAGACGTCGTCAGGGGGGCTGTAGGCATCGCAATCTCCTCTCCATACGTGACTGGGGCACAGCTGGCGAGTGCGAACAAGGTGGAGGTCAGCATGAACGCCTCCTGCCTGGTCTCCACAATGCGAGAGACATGTCCTGTACAGAAACTGAGCTTGATTTTATGAACCAGACCATACCACAATTACCTGAAGACCTTTCGTCTCCTTTCGGCATCTTCTGTACCAAGCACGGGCACGATTTCTTACAGTAAAGAGCTTAACAAAACACCCGAGTATTTAACATAACAATGCCACCTTGCGATTACACAATGGCACCGGCAGACAGCTCGCTGGCAGTCTGCTCTGCATCGCCCACCCTCCACCCTAGTACCCGTATGCAATTTCCAGCTTCCACCCGTCAAGTCCCTGTCCTGCAGCGAGATACACATGTATCCAGATACACATCTTAAGCAACGTCGATAAACCCGTTTTCAACTTGGGCAATTGAAAGGCAGCTAAGAACACAAGACGCGCGCGCGCCTCGCGCTAAAAGTAAAAGTAAAAAAAAAGTGTCAGCAAAAGTGAAAGCGTTTCCCTTGCAGGAGCAAGCAGCGCCAGGAGCGTTAATTGCTAACACATGGCGCCAAAGCTCGCTCCCGCAAGGGAATCGCCAAACGTGCATGCGTTGCCATTGAAAGCAATGCAACGCGTGCACGTTTTCAGGGCAAAACGTGAATCTATTCCAAAACCAAAAGGTCTTTTTCCTAAGCAGCGCATGCACGCTGCGTAGGTGAGACCTGAAAAACAAATTTAGTTACTGGCTGCTAGCAAGGTATCGCAAATTACCGACGCAAGCAGCAGTAAAACATCTTGCCTGAAGTAGAAAATTAATCAAAAGCCTGCTATCTAGTCAGTTTCCGAATTCCTAGTATTTCAACATTCCTACAAGTCTACGTCTTTTATTCATTCTTTACTAGGATGAAAGCACATTACTTTTGTTGCATCTTTAGGAGAGCCTTTGTGCACACAATTTACTTTGAGCAGAAAGCCATAAAGTCAACATGTTACTTAGGACCTTAGTGTGATAAATGCACATGCAATTAACACCATGCTCTTATGACAGAAGGCATCCAAACTACACACTTTCCAAACAAAATACGCACATACACAATTTAAATGTTTTTTCAGCAAAGAAAATACATCAAAGAACACAGACTACCTCATGAGAAGCAACACATCTTGTCACATCTCCATTCTAGCAAAAAACTACTTAATTGCCTCATCACAAAAAAAATAATAACACTAATGGAAGCGCTAATGGGGCAATGTAAAATTCCATGAAATGTCAATTGACTGATGAAAATCCCATGTAAACAAATGGTACACCATGTAAAACACGAAAACCAATGTCTGATGGGGACTGATCCAAAGCCAACCAAGTATTTTGATTGTACTTTGTGAAGAAATGCTGATCACGTCTTTAAAATGGGTGAATGCTCTAAGATACCATGTACATGCATTACTTAAATGGAAGGGGATGATGTAAGCACTTCTCTCCTGGTGCACAGTGCTTTAATGGGAAATATTGTATAAAGAGTACCTGCACTGTGTATTCCCATGTCATGCACTGTTGAGAACCCACTGCCATCCTCACTGTCAGACAGTGAAGGCAGAGAGGTGCCAGTCATAGGAACGTGGCCATGATGGACACTGAAAACAAATCTGAATAAAATGCAAAAGTTGCCAATCTAATACAGGCGGGGGGCCATTACAAGACCAGTCAGATCAGAGTTACAGCAGTGGTTGGAAACCTCCCACCCCCAGGTAATGAAATAGATTAAATGGGCAAAATGACCCGAGACTCCGTGCGTTTGTGTTTTAAGAGAAAACCATTCTCAGGCCATATTCATTATAAATCCCAATCGCTACATTTTAAACATTGCACTTTTATCTTTATACATATCCATTTATAATATTGCACATCATAGAAAATATATGGACATAACTCTTCACAGGGTCCCCTAAGTGTTTCATAAGGAGTCAAGGTTGACCACCCAACATGCCCTTGTATCACCAACTACAACATCTTTTACATGGTGAACTCACCAGCTCCCTCAAGACAGAGGAAGCCTAGGCCAGCAAGTCAGCTGGTGCCCCAAACCACCATGCCAGATCCAACCCAAAGAGGATCCCCCGGCACTCATGAGGGGGCTGGACCTAGGCAACCAGGCCATGGGGTGGTCTCTTGGTGCAAGTACCATGCCCTCCAGCATCCCCAGGGCCTTTAATGTGGTGCACCAGAAGGTCAAGAACTGCTGAAGCGCACACCCCGCTACTACCCCAGGAGCCATAATACCTCTGTCCTGGCTAGAGGTAAGGTTTAAAAAAAAAAAAAAATCCTTCCTGAATTCGTTTGCCCTTCAATTTCTGCAGCCAAGGTGCCCACCTGGTTTGTGCCCAAACAGGACACCTTCCCTCCAAGATTGCAAACAAGGTAAAATCACCACATCAATAACTACACGTAGTGAATCAAAAACCTCCCCGTTGATACCAACTTAAGGTATGGGAGGGTGAGCAAAATAATTTATTCAGGCTAGACAGCTGAGCAAGGTCGCGTCGGCCTGTGTTCGGGTCATGCCAAGCAACGTGGTTAACAGGAGGAGTTGCACCGTTTTCAATCTGTTCACATGCGCCCCCGTAGTCCGCCCAGGCGACCCTGCTAGCCCGTGGCAACCAATGGTTGCCATCCGTGCTTGCCCGCCGTTGCGGGTCAACATATGAAATTTTCAAAATGAATCAGGCTGTTGGGTGCGGATCTGACCAGCCGCATCTGTGGGGCTCCCCATACCAGTGCACAGGTGCAGCTTTTAAGGAGAAGAATGGGCAGTAGAAAGGAAGCATACTGTGGCTATTCTCGAAGGCTGTAAAAACAAAGGAAGGGATTATAAATGACAGATTGGAAGTACGCATAACCAGTAAAAATGCTAAATCAAGCCATGTCCTGCAAGTCTAAGTGCTAGGGCAGGATTTAAAGTTCAGAAGAAAAATTGGGTGGGATTGAAAATTAAGCTCAATGTTAAAAAGTGTTCGGTTATGTTAATTTACAGAGATTCTGGGGCGTTCAGATCTAATGCCATTACCATTCCTGGCCACGGTTAGCATTTATCCATGACAATTCAGAGCCCTCTGAGGCTCTTCTGGAGGGTTTGACATGCGAGGCTCTTAAACATTTCCAAATAAGTGAACATATGTATAGGGCAATTAGATAGCACCGATTGCTGAAAGATACGCTGTCCACTCTTTAGGTTGAGGAAGAAATATTTTGCTTGTACTGTAGGTGAATTAATTTGTATGCCATATACAGTGATACAGGAATATGCGGCAGGAGAGGACCAAATTAGGCGGCAGGATTAAGTATATTATGCAGCAAGAAAAGGCAAGTCATGCGTCAAAACAGCACCGTTTGTATAGTATTACTTCGTTATTTCGTCATTTTTAAACTTAGTAACACTATTGGCATTGTTGTGTTGTAATTGCATTTCATTCAGTGCATGCATTGTAGATCAAATTGAATACAAAGTCTATACAGGGCACAAATTATTTCTTGGGTATTAATAAAAGGTTGTCATTACTACCCTTCTCAAAGCTGTTTCTATGACTAAGAACGACAAAGTTTTAGTCCAGCAGGGCTGCGAATTACTTGTAGGTCTTTACAGCGGATACGTTACCTATTGAGCTGTCTTGTTAGGATAGGCAATTATCTGCAGGTTGCACCTACATCTCTACAACACAAGCACCCACTTAGTCCCCTTACTAAGACTGAATTTAAACCCGTGATCTGCAGCACACATTAGCCACCCGAGTGATCTCACCACCATTGAGAACTCAGATATTCGTGTCTGTGCAGCAGTAGTCTTGTACCGCTGAGCTCTCACTACCCCATAGTCTGCCAACCTTTTTAACAGTTAAAGCTGCCAGTTGGTGAGCATGCCAACTGGCATCGCTGGGCAGCCTGAAGGTCACTGGTTCGTGTTGTGCCAACTCCACTTTATATTGATGCAAATGAAAGAAAGCCTAAAAATATGTTGCTTGACAACTCAGTGAACTTGCAGAACAACCCGACTTTCTCTGGTTCCAAGAACAATCACAGTACTCTACAAAAGGACTGCCTTGTGGCCCTCAAGTTCCAATGGTCCTCGAAAACTGGCTCCACAATCCCACGCTCAATTCCAATTGAAGGTGAAGGAAACCGTTTCTAAAACTGGAAACATCCAATTATTGCAAAGAGGCCTGTTAGCAGCTGTTTCCTTAGCAGCGTGTACAGTAATAAAACCCACTACTGTCCTGCGAAAAAAGGTTAGTCTTCCTCGGAAAAATGCATCCCGTGCTTAATTAGAACAGGTGCGGCCCATTGGCACTCATGTTTGGGGACTGGCACTTATTTTTTCTCAGACTGATCGAGGGCAATACAATAAAAGGAGGAAAGAAGGAGAGGAGAAAGACTAGGAAACTGTCCTAAAAGAAGAACAGGGATACAAATGAACCTACAAGAGTGAGGCAGGAAGAGTCTGGTGCTAGATGAAAGACATGAGGTGGAGTCTAGATTACGCAGCTTTAATATTCAGCATCGTGACCTTTGAGAGCACCAGCTGCGTGCTTCTGAGGTTCTTGGGTTCCGGTACCAATTCCTTTACAAATTAAGCACTGGTTGCATCCTGCGCAGGTGGAAAAAACCCAAATGCAAAATTAAGATGCCAAGCCCTAGACTGCAAAAAAATGCAGTCTTCAATTTTGACAATTGCATGATCATTCTCTTCACCAAAAGTGTAATAGTTTTGGAATCCGCATCTGTACTGTGAATCCCTCAGAACCATTTCAGACCAAAGAAAGAGCCAGTGGGAAATGTACCTAAAACAGTTATAACTACTTGGACACATCTCCCTAATTATTACCATCTGCCCAGACTGCAAGCGTCCTTCTCACCAAAAAGGGGCAGAAAATTTGGGTTGCAGAAATTCCAGGCTGTACAGGCAAAAAGACTCCCTTCAGTTGAAACAACGTAATTCCCCCTTCACTAACCAGGTAGCAGCAAAGTTCTGGACTGGGCAGCCCAGGATTCCAAGGCGAGCTCTACCACTAAGCTAGTGATTGCAAAACCCCACTTTAATGTAGCTGGCTGACGCTAAAGCCAATCGTCCAACCAGTATCGAGACAAAGCTTGAACTAAAAAGACCAAGCCACTGATAAATTAACCAGCACCCATATCCCTTCAAAGGAATAGTGAAGTACGTAATGCTCAATGAAGAACAGTTTCCACAATTGCATTCTCATAACCCATACTGCAGCAAAGCTCTTCATTTTGCCAGATGTGTCTGCCCTAATCTGTAATGAATGGGACGAGAAACCAGACTTCCCTGCCACATTCTCCATCTCAAGCCCTCAGAAACCATCATTTTAAGGGGTCCCTCACTTGCTTTGTTTCATCATAAGCCCCAACCAGTTGAGACCTGGCTTCCTTCAGCATTAGACTGGTGTATGAAAGGTTCATTACATCAAACTCCATGATAAGTAATGTTTCAAAAGGCATCATCGTCACATCCTAAATCTTGAGTTTATATTGTCCAGTCGTCACCCAAAAGCATCGCACCTTTTAGGTGAAGACTTCAACACGTGATAGCCCTTGCCCACCTCAAAAGCCATCAAAGGCTCAAACAAGAGAGTAAAGGCAGGGAGGCAAGACCAACTTACCCAAAGAGAAGGTCCTTCACCCACTGAAGCTCACTACCATCAGTTGGGCACAGCGGGTACATTTTTACTAAAGTAAGCACAGCATAAGAAACTGCTTCTTACTTTGTGAAGTACTCCTAAAACTACAGTGCGCATACTAAGCTCAGGAGTAATAGGTCAGTCAGACTGGACGTGGTATAGTTCTTAAGGAAAATCATAAAAGAAAGATTGAGGGTTTATAAATAGGTCGAAAAATCTAGAGAAGTTCAGAAAACATCAGATACTTCAGAGAAACGCAAATACACAGCGGCACCACACCAAGCCTGGCACCTATAGCTAATATGGCTAGGCAGCACCACGTTACAGGTTAGAGAGTTGATGCTCATACAAAGTAGTGCATGTGAGATTGTAAATGTCACAATACACTAAATTGGCAAAAACAGGGATGGCTGGCGGGTGGTGTCACACCATATGGTGCAACTTGGTAGTTCTGCCAATCAATCTTTGGAACAGAAGAGTGGTCAGCCATCCAATCATAGCAATCGCGTTCTTTAAACACGTTGAGTTAAATAAAGCGAGGCAGGATTGTTAGATGCAGTCAGTGAAATGAATACCCAGGTCGGGGAACATTTTGAAATTAAACTATACCTCAGAACAAACAGAAAACTGAACATTAATTTAAAAGCTTTTGGAAGACAAAGAGCAACACAATCACGAGTAAACAATGGCAGTGATAGAGCCTACGGCTTGGGTCTCCCGAGTAGTCATTACCTCAGTGGAGCTTTGACCTACCATAGCACTCGGCCATTCCTACGCTTCCTCCTCAAAATCCTCCAGTTTCAATGCTAGAAACGGCAGCGGCCGTTCGCAGCTCCTTAAATTGAGGCCAAGGGCTGCCGAGCCCCAGGTGTGTCTGGGTGGAGCCAGACCCGGAATTAGGGAAGGGGAATAAATCTTGCTATGTCTCGCGTCGAGCGTTTTTGAATGTGACGGGATCTTGAGAGCCAGGTGGCAACTCAGTTGGATATATTTAAACACTATCCCTAAAAGAGAAACGCTGGAATCTCGACTTTCATGAAATTATGCCACTAACATATGGCAATTTCAGAGTACAGGCGAAAAACACCCTACATTTATTAGAATTTGATACAATATGACAAAACACTTTACGGGCATCTCAGGTCAGACCACTATTGCAAAATATAATTTATAGTCCACATTTTGTAAAGTGTACTCAAATAATAATTTCGTGCGTTGCCTTTCTAGTGCCGTATTAAATACATTGCCTGTGCGGTACTGTTTCGTGGTCTGTGCTAGTTTTGCAACTTGTATTTTTAGCAGCACACGTTGTTCCTTATTCATGCGAGAGCGGGTAGTGTACATGTATTAATCTGAAAATGTGCCTATATAGGCATCTGATTAGTGTATGGGGCATCTCGTGATAAGTGTGTGGTCGTCCGATGGTGGTTGTAATGCTGTCTGACAATGTGTGTTTGAGTGTCTGATGGTGTGAGACATCATAGCTCGGTGTCTGTACAAGTGTTTGTTGGTGTACACAGGTGTACAATGGTGGTTTGAGTTTTCGATGGTGTGTGCTTGTGTATGTGTCTAATTGTCTGCGTGGGTGTCTGATGATGTGAGAATCTGATGCCCTGCGTGTGGTCATTGATTTGTGTGTGGGCATTATAATTAGAATGTGTGTGTCGGATATCTGACGGTGGATGTATTGGCTTTTGATGGTGTGTATGTGACCATGTGATGTGTCCATGTGGGAATCTAATGGCATGTGCGGTGACTGGCTGGCTGCTGTGTGCTTGGCTGTCTGTGTACAAGCGTCTTATGGTGTGCTTGGGTGTCTGATGGCATCTCAGGTGCCTGATGGTATGCATGAGAGTCTTGTGCATGGGTGTCTGATGGTGTGTGGTGATGTCTGATGAGTGTGTGTAGGGGTCTCATATGTGTGTAGGTCTCTCTTGGTGGATATGCGAAGTGCTGCTGGAACAATTTTTGGATTGTCGGTGCTGGCATCAATGTTGCAACACCGAAGTCATAGGGATCGTGAAAAATCCAAGCGTCACACAAAGAACAAATATAGCAAACGAACCATGCCAGGTGGTAAGGGTGTGGTATGTAGCCAGTGGTGCTTTTGGAGCACACGGTCGCAAATATATTACATGGTCAGTAGTGCACTGTCATTTTTAGAAAGCCTTTTTTCCCTTTGATATGGCAACAAAATTAGCAGTTTTACTGATAAAACTATGTAACGCATGTGAGAAGTTGGCCTGGCATATGCTGTCCACTAATTATAGTGGGCACCTTGCACCAGTCCAAACAACCCCTTATTGGAGATAGGTTAAAGACAACCTTATTGAAAGCTATCCTAGTGGTAGCTATGGAGAGCAGCCTTCAGGCTAAGTCTTGAAGGAATGTAAAGCAGCTTGCTTTACCAGTCTATAATCTCTTGAGTGATCAAATGAAAGAGCACCACACCAGGTATATATTCAAAATATATGTATTTATTGCTAAACACACCCCTCTAGTCTCTTTATGAGGCTAGAGTTCAAGTACACAAGTTATAAGTTATTTAAACACAGTAATAGCACAAATACACGTTTGGGCCCTAGGGGCGTACCAAACCATATACCAATAAAGTGGTATAAGAACCACGACTGAACTAGACACTAGGCCTAGAGCCTCTAGAAGTGCTTGGACCACAAGGAACCACCCAAGGTAGTGACACAGGGGACCCACGGGGGACGCGTGCAGTGTAAATACACAACCGCGATACGCCGTTAACTTCTATGGAGAAAGTCGCGATCAGGAAATTAAAGAAAAGGGACACTTAAAGGAGGACTTGGAGCAAACCCTTTGAGAACTAGGTCGTTCTAGAGTCTCTACCCATGGGAGCACCGGAGTACTCGTGTTACCTCACCCAGGGAAGCCGGGTGCATAGGTGCCTTTCGGGGTCGGGTTTCGTCGTCGATTTGAATGGCGATCTGCTGCAAAGTGCTGCTGGCGACCAAGTGGAAAGTGTCCGGGTGGAACCAAGAGTGGATCGGAGATCTGAAGAACCTGAAAGCAGAGGGGACAGAGTCTGGGTCACTAGCCAGTGACCAGGAAGGCGATGGACAGAGGCCCACCGATGTCGAGTGCTTCAGGTGCGTTGACGGTCATCTTGACTCTTCAGCCACGAGGTCCAGGAGGCGTTGTCGGCGACCAGAAGCAGGATTCGGGCTGGTACACAATGTTTGTCGAGTGCTGAGGTGTTGGCGACCGGATTGGACCCAACAAGCCTTGGCAACGGCAAGTCTCAATGAAGATGAAGATCGTCAATGGTGCAGACCAGCAAGGTCTGGGGAACTCACCCAGCAAGGGTAAGTGAGGGCAGGCCTGGAGCAACCAGGATGCCCAAGAAGAAAAAGATTGGCCTTCGTGAAGGGCTACTAGCCAACGGGCTAGTGACCGCAAAGGAGCCTCGAGACGTCGCACGTGGATCTGGCTCACAGGACACTCGTGGAGTGGAGGCCAGTGATCTTCGGTGCAGTTGGTGCTGGAGGCTAGGGCTACTCGGAGCCCAAAGCACGACTTTGTGGGAGACCCAGAAGAGGATGCACTTGCAAATGTGCTTGGTGTCCCAGGGGTCACGGTCTCACGTTACCCACGATAGCTACGGGCCTCAGCTTTGCTGGGGACTCAGGGTAGCCTCGGGGAAGTCTGAGAATCCACCTCTGGTGATGCGAAGACTTCGGCGTCCGACGGGAGCTTCAGAAATGCAGACCGGACAGATGCGTCTTTGGTGCCTGCCAAGCAGGGGAGTCACTCCTTGACCCCAAGGGAGATTCTTCTGTCCTCTAATCTTGAGTAGAGCGTCGAAGGTCCAGGATTCTGTTTCAGAGTTTCGTCCAGGGATAATCTAAAGTCCTAAGGACTGGGTTCCTATACTTATACCAAGTTTAGGGGTTGGACTACTCTGTGGCCCCACCTATGGGTGGGTCAGGGCAGAGGGGTGGCTACACCCCTTTCCATTTGTCCAGTTCGCGCCAATGCAGGGGCTGCAAGCCCCTGATCCGGTTTGAACTGGGGTATGCACAGGGACACCAAATGTGCCCCCAGTGCAGGACTTCAAAGCACCCGAAAGTGCTCCCGCCCAGCCCCAATACACATTATCCTGTCTGGGGAGGTGGTCACACCTCCCTGGGACAGGAAACCTATTGTCCAGGCCTCCCCTGCCGGAGTTTCGTCCAGCAGCAGGAGGCCAGACTCGTGTCTGTGGCAGCAGCATCCATTTTGTGATGCCAGGGCTTTAGAAAGAAGTTACCGGGCTAGCCAGAGTTAACATGTCTTTCCCTCTAGAAGGGTGGAATGCTACCCCCGCCGCCAGAATTGGCGGGGGGGTAGTATTCCAAGATGTTTGACACCAAACACGACATGTTTAGGTGCAGCCATTCCAAAGTTAGCATTTAACGCGAGGTTATAATGCGCTTAAGAGTATATGGTCAGGCTGCACTACAAACAGCATCAGAGAAGGGTCTCCGAACGCTGCAGAGGGGCCCTGCTCATGCAGGGGCACCCTCTCACATAGGAACCATGCACTCTGCCTTCAGGATTGATAAGGCCTGCCTTAGGAGTGACTTATAGGTTTATATGTGTGTATGTATTTAGTGATATAGGTAACCTATATCACAGTAAGGGGTGCATGCACCACCTTACCCAGGCTGCAGTAGCAGACCTGTGGTGTCAGTTTGGATGGCCTTCCAGGGGTGGCATAATACATGCTGCAGCCCCTGGTAGGCCTCTGAGGTACCTATGCCCTTGGTACATAGTATACCATATACTAGGGACTTATAAGGGCACTCCAGATTCCAATCAGTGATGTGCCTAAGGCACATGGAAACCATTTTAGAGAGGAAGCAGCTAGGCTGGGGTTCTGATTAGCAGGGCCCCAGCCAGACTAATGTCGAAAAACAGTGAAGCAGCAGCAAAAGTGGGGGTACCCATGTGAAGCAGATCCTACTCTCCTACACAACCCCCCCCAAACGTAGGGACATTAAACTAACCTTGCCCAGTTAAGTCTTCATGTTCTAAGTGGAAGTACCTAGAGAGTCCATCTGCATTGGCATGGTTACTCCCAGGTCTCTGTTCCACTGTAAAGTCCATCCCCTGTAGGGAAATGGACCACCTAAGCAGTTTGGGGTTTTCACCCTTCATTTGTTTTAGCCATAAGAGGGGCTTATGGTCTGTCTGAACCAGGAAGTGGGTACCAAACAAGTATGGCCTCAACTTCTTCAGAGCCCAGACCACAGCAAAGGCCTCCCTCTCTATGGCTGACCAACGTTTCTCTCTAGGGGTCAGCCTTCTGCTAATGAAAGCTACTGGCTGATCCTGACCTTCTTCATTCAATTGTGACAGTACAGCCCCTACCCCCAATTCAGATGCATCAGTTTGAACAATGAACTTCTTGGAGTAATCAGGACTCTGTAGAATGGGAGCAGTGCACATGGCCTGCTTCAGGTCATCAAATGCCTTTTGACAGCTAACTGTCCACTGAACCTTTTTGGGCATTTTCTTAGAAGTTAAGTCATTCAGGGGTGTCACTATTGATCCATACCCCTTGACAAATCTCCTATAGTACCCAGTCAGGCCTAAGAAGGCTCTCACCTGAGTCTGGGTAGTGGGAGCAGTCCAGTCCATGATAGTCTGGATCTTGCTCTGCAAAGGTTGAACCTGGCCTCCACCCACAAGGTGGCCCAGGTACACAACCTGACTCTGCCCTATCTGGCACTTAGTGGCCTTGATAGTCAGGCCTGCCTTTTGCAGGGCCTGTAAAACATTCCTGAGGTGGACCAGGTGATCCTCCCAGGTGGAGCTAAAGACAGCAATATCATCTAGATATGCTGCACTATAGGCTTCCAGACCTGTGAGAACTGTATTCACCAACCTCTGGAAAGTGGCAGGTGCATTCTTCAGACCAAAGGGCATCACCACAAATTGATAATGCCCACTAGGGGTTGAGAATGCTGTTTTGGGCTTTGCAGTATCAGCTAGTCTGATCTGCCAGTAGCCAGCTGTAAAGTCAAATGTGCTGAGATATTTGGCTGAGGCCAAAGTATCTATGAGCTCATCTGCCCTTGGTATTGGATGGGCATCAGTCCTAGTGACTGCATTGAGACCCCTGTAGTCCACACAAAACCTCATCTCTCATTTTCCACCACTGGTGTGAGGTTTTGGCACAAGGACCACTGGACTAGCCCAAGGGCTATCTGAGGGTTCAATAACTCCCAACTCCAACATTTTCTGGACTTCAGTCCTGATACAGTCCCTGACATGGTCAGGTTGCCTATAAATCTTATTTTTAATAGGCAGACTGTCCCCAGTGTCCACTTCATGAGTGCACCAGGTGGTCTGACTGGGTGTCAGTGAAAACATGTGTCTAAACTGATTGAGCACCTGTCTACAATCAGTTTGTTGCTGGGTAGTGAGGCTGCCTGCCAAGGCTACACCATCTACTGACCCATCGTCAGGGTTCTGTGAGAGCAGGTCAGGGAGTGGGTCACTCTCTTCCTCCTGCCCTTCATCAGTAGCCATGAGCAAGCCCATGTCTGCCCTGTCCACATATGGTTTTAACCTGTTGACATGGAGAACCCTGTGGGGACTCCTGGGTGTTCCTAGGTCTACTAAGTAGGTAACCTCACCCTTCTGCTCAACAATAGTGTGGGGTCCACTCCATTTGTCTTGGAGAGCTGCTGGGGCCACTGGCTCCAACACCCACACCTTCTGTCCTGGCTGGTAAACAGTCAGAACAGCTCTTTGGTCATGCCAGGCCTTTTGAAGTTCCTGGCTAGCCTCAAGGTTTTTGGTTGCCTTTTTCATATACTCAGCCATCCGGGAGCGGAGACCAAGTACATAGTTAACTATGTCTTGCTTTGGGGGCTTGAGAGGTAACTCCCATCCTTCCTTCACCAAGCACAGTGGACCCCTGACAGGGTGGCCAAACAGAAGTTCAAAAGGGCTGTAACCAACCCCTTCTGAGGCACCTCCCTATATGCAAATAAAAGGCAGGGCAAGAGTATGTCCCATCTTCGCCTAAGCTTTTCTGGGAGCCCTTTAATCATGCCCTTCAAGGTTTTGTTGAATCTCTCAACTAAACCATTGCATTGTGGGTGATAGGGTGTGGTGAACTTATAAGTCACTCCACACTCCTTCCACATTGCTTTTAAGTACCCAGACATGAAGTTAGCACCCCTGTCTGATACTACCTCCTTAGGAAAGCCCACTCTTGAGAAAATTCCCAGGAGGGCCCTTGCCACCACAGGTGCTGTAGTGGTCCTGAGGGGAATAGCTTCTGGGTACCTGGTGGCATGATCCACTACCACCAGGATAAACCTGTGCCCAGATGCTGTTTGGGGATCCATGGGACCAACAATGTCAATCCCTACCCTTTCAAAGGGCACCCCCACCACAGGTAGTGGTATCAGGGGGCCTTTGTAGTGCCACCTGCCTTGCCACTGGCCTGGCAGGTTACACAGGAGCGACAAAACTCCTTGGTGTCTTCAGACATGTGGGGCCAGTGAAAGTGAGGGACAATTCTGTCCCAAGTCTTGTTCTGGCCCAGGTGACCTGCCAAGGGAATATCATGGGCTAGGGTCAATAGGAAGCCCCTGAACTTCAGAGGTATAACCAACCTCCTGGTAGCACCAGGCTTGGGGTCTCTACTCTCTGAGTACAGGAGTCCATCATCCCAATACACTGTATGGGGACCACTAGCTTTCCCAGCAGCCTCAGCAGCAGCTTGCTGTCTGAGGGGTTCAAGGGAGGGGCAGCTCTGCTGCTCCTGGCTCAGATCTGCCCTGGAAGGTCCCCCTGTCCCCAAGAACTCAACCTGGTCAGGTTCAAGTTCCTCTGGGACAGTTCCTTCTTCAGGACTGAGATCATCCCCCTCAAGGGACTGATCTTCTTCCTGAGCCAAGGGGGAAGGCACTGCCTTAACCCTACTACTCCTCCTCTTGGAAGGCACTTGGTCCATTATTCCAGAATCCAAGGCCTGTTCAGTGCTAGACATTTTGGCTTGTGACCTGGTCACAGCAAACACATCTGCAGGGATCCCCAGCATTTCTGCATGGGTCCTGAGCTCCACTTCTGCCCAAGCAGAAGTCTCTAAGTCATTGCCAAGCAAGCATTCGACTGGTAGGTTTGCACTCACCACAACCTTCTTAAGGCCAGTTACCCCTCCCCAGGAGAAGTTAACAACTGCCAGAGTATGGTCTGTTCTGACGTTGCTAGCATTGGTCACTTGGTACATCTCACCAAGTATAACTTGCCCAGGATGCACAAGGTCTTGTGTCACCATTGTGACACTTGCCCCTGTGTCCCTAAATGCCAAAGCCTCTCGTCCATTGATTAAAGGCTGTTGTCTGTACTTGCCCAGATTACTGGGACTCACAGAGGAGGTCACATCCATGCCTCCATCACAGACTAACACAGCCTGAGTTAGTTCTCTGACTAGGTCAGAGCCCAACTCAGGACCCAGGGTGAACCCTACTAAACCCTTGGCTGGAGCACTCCCACCAACTGTAACTGTACTAGGGGGAACAGGTGCCTTAGGGGCATTGGTGGGTGCTGGACTTGAGTCTTTGGACTTGGTGCAATCACTGGTCCAGTGGGTCTTTTGCTTACAGACCTTGCACCATGGTTTTCTTTGGCCTTTCCCTTTTGTAGACTGTGAATCCCCACCTGAAGAAGATTTTTGGGGGCCTGATGAAGACTTTTAATCTTTACCCTTCTCCCCACCCTTTTCAGAGTTCTTAGAATCTTGCTTCTTAGTGTCCCCACCTTGGTTCTGTACTTTCTGCTTCACCCTGGTTCTGACCCATTTGTCTGCCTTCTTTCCCAATTCTTGGGGAGAGGTCAGATCAGAGTCTACCAGGTATTGATGCAACAGCTGATTTTGACAGTTATTAAGAATCTGCTCCCTCATTATCAGATTGTACAATCCTGAGAAGTCACACACCTTACTGCCCATCAACCAGCCTTCCAGAGCCTTGGCAGAACAATCCACATAGTCTACCCAGTCTTGAGTCTGTGCTTTTTGGGTATCTCTGAACTTCAACCTGTACTGTTCAGTGGTTAGGCCAAACCCATCAATAAGAGCACTCTTCAAGACCTTGTAATTATCAGCATCCTCCTCTCTAACAGTGAGGAGCTTATCTCTACCTTTGTCTGCAAAGGAGAGCCACAAGATTGCTGCCCACTGCTCCTGAGGGACCTTCTGTACTTTACAGGCCCTCTCTAGAGCAGTTATCCACTTGTGGATGTCATCCCCACTCTGGTAGGGAGGGACAATCTTGCTCAGGTTCCTATGGTCATAGGACCTTTCCCTATCTCTAGGGACATGGCTGCCACCATGGGACTCTAGTCCCAACTTTCTTTTCTCTCTAAAGAGATCTAGGGACTCCCTGTCTAAGGTTACTTGCTTCCTTCTGAGTTCAAGCTGAGCTTCCTCATACTGAATCAGCCTCTTTCTCCTCTCATGAGAGGATTCCCTCCTATGAGATGAGACAGAGCTCCCTATTGAGGTGCCAGAGTGGTTAGACTCCTGAGAAGGAGATCTAGACTTTCTGGGCACACTCATAATCCTTCCTGGGGGGACAAAGAGGTTATCATTCTGATCATCCTCTTCATCTTCCACAGGAGGGATTGGGTTATCCAGGTCAGGGTCATTGTCACCCTCCTGGCCAGTTTCAAAGGGGGGGCTGGGGGTATTGTTACCCCTGGCCCCTTCCTCTTCTTTTGCCCCACCCTCTGCTCCTACCCCTTCAGTCCCCAAGGGCTTACTAAGGTCATAAGCTACCAACAACTCTTTAAGGTGTTGGGTGGTGGGACTTTGGCCTGTCCTCAATTTCCTCAAGTTACATAAAGCTCTCAATTCCAAGAATGGGAGTGTATCATACTTGGAGGGAAGAAGCCCAGTGGCTTCTGGCAAGGATTCTCTAGATCCTACCTTTAAAGACATTACTAGTGTGGTGTGGTGTATGCACTACCTACTCTAGTGTGGCCTACTAAACTCTCTTGAGTTGTAGAAAGGGTGTGCTATCCCTTAACACACAACTCTAAGTTCAGTAGAACTTACTGTATTCTAAGCTTAAATTATATGTACCTTAGGTACCTTTAGTGGTTTTCAGTTGATCAATTCAATTGAGATTATCTGGTAAAACAATAGCAAGCTGGAATCCCACACGCTGCACACCAATGTGAGAAGTTGGCCTGGCATATGCTGTCCACTAATTATAGTGGGCACCTTGCACCAGTCCAAACAACCCCTTATTGGAGATAGGTTAAAGACAACCTTATTGAAAGCTATCCTAGTGGTAGCTATGGAGAGCAGCCTTCAGGCTAAGTCTTGAAGGAATGTAAAGCAGCTTGTTTTACCAGTCTATAATCTCTTGAGTGATCAAATGAAAGAGCACCACACCAGGTATATATTCAAAATATATGTATTTATTGCTAAACACACCCCTCTAGTCTCTTTATGAGGCTAGAGTTCAAGTACACAAGTTATAAGTTATTTAAACACAGTAATAGCACAAATACACGTTTGGGCCCTAGGGGCGTACCAAACCATATACCAATAAAGTGGTATAAGAACCACGACTGAACTAGACACTAGGCCTAGAGCCTCTAGAAGTGCTTGGACCACAAGGAACCACCCAAGGTAGTGACACAGGGGACCCACGGGGGACGCGTGCAGTGTAAATACACAACCGCGTAACGCCGTTAACTTCTATGGAGAAAGTCGCGATCAGGAAATTAAAGAAAAGGGACACTTAAAGGAGGACTTGGAGCAAACCCTTTGAGAACTAGGTCGTTCTAGAGTCTCTACCCACGGGAGCACCGGAGTACTCGTGTTACCTCACCCAGGGAAGCCGGGTGCATAGGTGCCTTTCGGGGTCGGGTTTCGTCGTCGATTTGAATGGCGATCTGCTGCAAAGTGCTGCTGGCGACAAAGTGGAAAGTGTCCGGGTGGATCCAAGAGTGGATCGGAGATCTGAAGAACCTGAAAGCAGAGGGGACAGAGTCTGGGTCACTAGCCAGTGACCAGGAAGGCGATGGACAGATGCCCACCGATGTCGAGTGCTTCAGGTGCGTTGATGGTCATCTTGACTCTTCAGCCACGAGGTCCAGGAGGCGTTGTCGGCAACCAGGAGCAGGATTCGGGCTGGTACACAATGTTTGTCGAGTGCTGAGGTGTCGGCGACCGGATTGGACCCAACAAGCCTTGGCAACGGCAAGTCTCAATGAAGATGAAGATCGTCGATGGTGCAGACCAGCAAGGTCTGGGGAACTCACCCAGCAAGGGTAAGTGAGGGCAGGCCTGGAGCAACCAGGATGCCCAAGAAAAAAAAGATTGGCCTTCGTGAAGGGCTACTAGCCAACGGGCTAGCGACCGCGAAGGAGCCTCGAGACGTCGCACGTGGATCTGGCTCACAGGACATTCGTGGAGTGGAGGCCAGTGATCTTCAGTGCAGTTGGTGCTGGAGGCTAGGGCTACTCGGAGCCCAAAGCACGACTTCGTGGGAGACCCAGAAGAGGATGCACTTGCAAATGTGCTCGGTGTCCAGGGGTCACGGTCTCACGTTACCCACGATAGCTACGGGCCTCAGCTTTGCTGGGGACTCAGGGTAGCCTCGGGGGAAGTCTGAGAATCCACCTCTGGTGATGCGAAGACTTAGGTGTCCGATGGGAGCTTCAGAAATGCAGACCGGACAGAAGCGTCTTTGGTGCCTGCCAAGCAGGGGAGTCACTGCTTGACCCCAAGGGAGATTCTTCTGTCCTCTAATCTTGAGTAGAGCGTCGAAGGTCCAGGATTCTGTTTCAGAGTTTCGTCCAGGGATAATCTAAAGTCCTAAGGACTGGGTTCCTATACTTATACCAAGTTTAGGGGTTGGACTACTCTGTGGCCCCACCTATGGGTGGGTCAGGGCAGAGGGGTGGCTACACCCCTTTCCCTTTGTCCAGTTTGCGCCAAAGCAGGGGCTGCAAGCCCCTGATCCGGTTTGAACTGGGGTATGCACAGGGACACCAAATGTGCCCCCAGTGCAGGACTTCAAAGCACCCGAAAGTGCTCCCGCCCAGCCCCAATACACATTATCCTGTCTGGGGAGGTGGTCACACCTCCCTGGGACAGGAAACCTATTGTCCAGGCCTCCTCTGCCGGAGTTTCGTCCAGCAGCAGGAGGCCAGACTCGTGTCTGTGGCAGCAGCATCCATTTTGTGATGCCAGGGCTTTAGAAAGAAGTTACCGGGCTAGCCAGAGTTAACATGTCTTTCCCTCTAGAAGGGTGGAATGCTACCCCTGCCGCCAGAATTGGTGGGGGGGGTAGTATTCCAAGATGTTTGACACCAAACACGACATGTTTAGGTGCAGCCATTCCAAAGTTAGCATTTAACGCGAGGTTATAATGCGCTTAAGAGTATATGGTCAAGCTGCACTACAAACAGCATCAGAGAAGGGTCTCCGAACGCTGCAGAGGGGCCCTGCTCATGCAGGGGCACCCTCTCACATAGGAACCATGCACTCTGCCTTCAGGATTGATAAGGCCTGCCTTAGGAGTGACTTATAGGTTTATATGTGTGTATGTATTTAGTGATATAGGTAACCTATATCACAGTAAGGAGTGCATGCACCACCTTACCCAGGCTGCAGTAGCAGACCTGTGGTGTCAGTTTGGGTGGCCTTCCAGGGGTGGCATAATACATGCTGCAGCCCCTGGTAGGCCTCTGAGGTACCTATGCCCTTGGTACATAGTATACCATATACTAGGGACTTATAAGGGCACTCCAGATTCCAATCAGTGATGTGCCTAAGGCACATGGAAACCATTTTAGAGAGGAAGCAGCTAGGCTGGGGTTCTGATTAGCAGGGCCCCAGCCAGACTAATGTCGAAAAACAGTGAAGCATCAGCAAAAAGTGGGGTACCCATGTGAAGCAGATCCTACTCTCCTACAACGCACAAAAAATAATGTGTGGAAATCGAGCTTCAGCAAATGTTTATCATTTGCGTGTCACCATGCTAAGTGTCATCCTATTACATCTTTGTTTTTTATCCCAGTTCAGAAATACAAACATTACAGAATTACATTTATTTTTTCTTAACTGCTATGTTTTGAAATATTTGTACAGTTCATTTACAGGTATTTAAATGTTGTTGTGTTATAAAAGTTATTAAAAAAAACCTGACATCATATAACCTTTTCTTTCACACTCCTGTGTCTCAGCAAGATGGTCAGATAGTTTCCTTTATAAAATTCTCTAACTTTGGAGTCAGAGAAAGAAAAGTAAACATCAGTCTCCATGTTAAAAGAATTATCAGCAGTTCGTCAGAAGAC
The DNA here is from genome assembly GCA_963921515.1 of Calotriton arnoldi. Lineage (NCBI taxonomy): Eukaryota > Metazoa > Chordata > Amphibia > Caudata > Salamandridae > Calotriton > Calotriton arnoldi. The sequence goes on along the minus strand of CAWUFW010003569.1, from coordinate 220,441 downwards.
ATAGCCTGACATTTGATCTGTCTTTGAAGCATAGCAAATGGGACAAGATAAAAACAAAATCTAAAGGCATCTTAATTGCTCATTTACCTCCTGAACTCTAACTTGTTTATTTTGTAGGTGCTGCAGCACCCCCAGCACTCCTGCTTCCAGCGCTTATGGTGTGAACGCAGGATGGTGATTGTTTGGGTGTCTACTTCTGGGTAGATGACCTCTTAATGTTGGGTTTGTGAGCAACTGGTTATGGGTGACAATCATATGGTAAAGGGTATGTTGACATATGGCGGTGTATATGAGCATCTGGTGCTGTAAGGGGTGAGTCTGATGGTCTGAGTGTCTGATTATGGGGTGTGTGTAGGTGTCTTATCATTGTGTGAGGGCATCTGATTGTGTGTGTGTGCACGCATATGTGCTGGTCAGTTTGTGGGTGTGTGGACATCTGATGGTGGATGTGAAGGCATCTGATGCAATTTATGATAATGTGAGTGTCTGATGCTTTGTGTGGTTTATGATGGTTTGCCTGTGGGCACCTGATGGTGTGTGTGCGCGTCTTGTTGCAGTTTGTGAGCATTTTATGGGAGATGGGTGGTTGTTTGTTGGTAAGTGTGTGAGGGCATCATAGGATGGGTGTTTGGGTGCTTAATGGTGTGTGTGGGTGTCTGATGATGGGTGCATGGTTATTTAACAGCACATGTGTAAGCCTCTGATGTTGTCTGTGGAATGCATTTGTGGTTGATGGTGTGTTTAAGCGGGTATTTGATTGGGAGTCAGTGATCATATGATATATGTGCATGGGCGACTAATAATCATTGTGTGGTGTGAGAAACCAGGGCTTTTTGCAGTGAGTGTCCCCCCACTTTGTGCCCTAATTTGGACTACAAAATACTGGTTTTCTGACTCTGATGGTGCCAAGTGCTCTGCTAACCAGACACGGTCTGTGCTCTGATTAAAAGTATATGGTAATTAGGTATAATTACAATTAGTACTGGCAACCTACCTATACGTCCCTAGTACATGGTAGGGAATGTAGGTTTAGAGACCCAGTAGATTTAATGCACTTGAGTGTGCACTGCTGTGTTGCCTGCTTTAATTTGAAAAGCAGCCCTTTTCAAATGATATGCAAATTCGAATTTGGAATGAAAGGTACTTCCAAAATCTGAAGCTATCATTTTCTTTACATGTAAGTCACTTCCAAGGTCTCCCTAAGTGCCCCAGGGGTGGGGTGCCTTTTAACTATAAGCAAGGACATTATAAAATATGTTTTATATGCCCTGGTGAGAGAAAAACTGCTAATTTCATTTTACTCCATTGTAGCACAATGGCGCCATAGGCTAACATGGGAATACTTTATTAAAGTGTAACTATTGAAAGAAAGAAGCTAAAAAGGTACTTCAAAGTATGAAAATGATAGAATAACTCCAACAACTTGCCTCTGTTGGATATATTATAACTATCACAAAAAATACGCTATAGAACTTTTTTTCTGTGAGCCAAAATCCAGCCTTCCATCAGCCCTTCTCTGTTTGGCCAGACTCTGCCAGGCGGAGCCAAGCTGTCTTAATAAGGTGTGAAGTGGTCTGACTAGAGACACAGGATTTCCTGTGAGAGAAGAAGTGAAAGCTGCAGAGCAAAAGGCAGGCTGAGGGTGGAGTAGACAAACTGGTCTTCAAAGAGGGAATTACAGTTTAGGGCAGCACAGCCTCACACCCACGTTCTGCACCCCTAGCCAAACAGGGGCCCCAGTAATAGGAGTAGTGAGGGGGCTGAAAGGGGAGTGTTAGGGAAACTAAACCACACCAGTGGGATGGCCTAGCCAGATCAAACCCTCCAGGAGGACTTTACTCCATTTTGGATTTTGAAAGAATAGTGCTTTCTGGGTCAAGAATATGCCACACTTTGGAGGAAGTGGTCGTACACCTGGGTGGCACCCTGCACCCCATTGGTCAGAGGTGCCCACCTGCGTGACTCCCAGGAACTCTGAATAAATATGGGAAAGCTGCCAAGCAACTCAGATCCCCACCTGGAATAATCAAAAGAAGGACTGCCCTGCGGAACCACTAGTTTGCACCCAAGAGAACTGAACTCATAAGGACTGCACCTGCTGCACACCTTGGGGCTCCCCAAAGAGGACTTTGCCTGGCTTCAAAAGGATTAAGGAAAGGACCCACTGAAAGAAACAGATACAAAAGAGCTACAAGAGATCCTTGCCTGAAACAACAGGGAGAAGAAGGACTGCCCTGCTTGAACCCTGATCTGCACCCAAAAGATTGCACTTTTACGGACTGCACCTGCTGCAAAATCTGGAACTACAGCCAGAAGGACTTTGTCTGGCTTCACAAGGATTAAGGACTGCCTGAAAGCAACAGGTACTAAAGAGCTACAAGTATTCCCTGCCTGAAACAAGGAGAAGAAGGACTGCCCAGCTAGAACTCCTGGCCTTCACACAAAGGATTGCACTGTGAATGACTGCACGTGCTGCACACTTTGTAACTACAGCCCTAAGGACTTTGCCTTGCTTTGGAAAGTGGATTGAGTGGACTCCCTGAAAGCAACAGGTTAAAAGAGCGTCACCTGCATCATCTCCACCAAGAAGACCCCATGTGGTCAATGTCAAGTGGACGTTTAAGGATCTGTCCAGGTGCATTGTGGGAATTGTAGTCCCAACATCCCAAGGATCATATCACAGCTTCTTGACCCTTGGATTGGTGTTGTGGGCACTTTAAACCCCCAAAAGAACACTGCTGGAAGTAAGTGTAAAAGTGTTACATCACGGGTGGCCAGAACACTTGACTTATTCCCGGTCCAGTGCGACCTTTTTTTACCCTTTGAGCGCTATTTGCTTCTAAGTGCTAGTTTTACTTTTAATCTTTAAAAAATCATATCTCTGGTTTCCTACATTGGTTTTTTGTCATTTTGGTGTAATTGTAATCATAAAAATATTTTATATTTTTATAAATTGGGTTTGGCTTTTTATTGTGTGTTATGTCTTACTTATTTAATGTATTGGTGTTTTTAAATGATTTACACACCTGTCTCCTAAATTAATCCTGCCTGCTCACAGCCAGCTACCAAGGGTTGAGGTAGGAAATAATTTATTGAGACCTTGACTGGACCTTATATTGTGATTGTGGCCCTATTACTAGTGGTAGGTAACTACCTACAATTACTAATAAACTACCTTCCAACATTTGGTGTTCAGTGGTGAGGATACGTACTTGTGTTTAATCTACTTGCTTTCACCCTTAACGAGACCTTGACCGCTATTAATTCTTGCATTCCAGCTTGTGCCCCACGACCAGATAGGATCCCAAATGATTTGTATAAAGCGAATCCAAAGGTGTGGGGCCAAAAGATTAACATCTTATCTGTTCCCTGATCCCAACTCCAACTGACATAACTTGGCAACTGATAAGTCAGCCTGGAAGCAAACAGATCTACCTCCAAAAGTCCCATCAACCTCAGAATCCTTTGAACAATATCCTCTTTTAATTTCAAATCACTGTAATCTATCATATTTCGTGAATTCCAATCATCTATAACATTCTGCTAGTCTGGCAAATATTCTGCTTTCAAATCTATTTTGTGCTCCAATCAAAATTCCCACATCTCTTTTGCTAAATCCTATAATCTCTTTGATCTTCTTCCTCCCAGTTTGCTTACATATGCTACCACAGTCAGGTTGTCCATCTTTAACAGTACTGAACTTTCCCCCAAAGTGCTCTTGAAACTTTGGAGTGCAAAATAACCTACTTGCATTTCCAAAACATTTACATGTTCTTTCTTCTCTACCAGTGTCCAAACTCCACATGTTTCCTGACCTAAGCAAAATGCTCCCCAATCTAGTTTGCTCACATCCGTCTCTAAAACAAAATCCAGTTTTGTCCCAAATATAACCCAACCATTCCAGACTTCCAAATTTTCCTTGCACCAAACTAATTTCTCTCTTGCATCCTTGCTCATGGACATCATGTACCCGTACCACAAGCTCTTCACCAGACCATGAGTTTTAAAGCACTGAAGGGCCCGTGATGTATTGGCCCTGGAAATACTGCTTGAAGTGGCGATGATAAAATGCCAATTACCTGTGCCAACTCTCTCAATTTCACTTCCTCTCTCTTTTCAATGAGTTCACCTCTTGCCTTATCTTCCTCACCTTCTTTTCTGGTAAATATAATTGTCTTGCCACTGTGTCCACCACAAAACCCATAAACTCTATTGTCTGTGTCGGAATCATAACAGATTTGTCCAAATTTATTTTAAAACCTTGATTTTGAAGCAAGTTTATTACCATATCCAACTCCTTTTTAACTCAATTGCGTTTTGATTCATTATCATTATATCCTCCAAGTAAATAATCATTCTTATTCAGTCAAATTAACTTTATTCGATTTAACAAAATAAATCATAAAAGTACAGATTTAATTAAAAAAGACATTTCATATCACCTTAAGAATCATAAATTAGCACGATACACACCAGCTAAGAAACATGTCATATAATAACATACATTAAGATTCTCTAAAAACTACAAATTTAATAATGCTGGCTTAGCTTGTTTAAAATTCAAAGGTGAAAGAAGTGGACGAATATACTCGTGTCGTAAACTTGCCAACCTTGGACAGATAAGAGTAATATGTAAAGTGTCTAGTGCAGTACCCATATCATATGAACAGATTAGGGAATCAGAGGGTCTATGCCACCCCTCTAGGAGTTGAGGAAACATATTTAACCAAAAATATGTTCAAAATCTTCTGTAGAAAACTGGCATGTCTATTGTAAGGTACAGTTCTAGTTTACTCAGGGAGGACACCATTCTATGATGGATACATGCACTTTTAATCAAGACACCTTTATCCCTTTCTTCTTGCCTATGTGCTGCGAAGGCTGACTTGATCCAGGCTACATCTGTCTGTTTAATCACCCCAGGATCACTATACAAATGAGGTTTACCCAGCCCCTCAAGTGTGGCCTTTATCTATCTCAACCACGGTATCAGTAAGCAATGATCCCTTCCCATGTAGTCCATAAAAAAATTCCAATTAAAGTCTCTATCACTTTTTCTCCAACCAGAGAGCCATAATAATATGGGTCGTAATCTTATAAAGTCTTCTATGTACCCAATCCCTAGCTCCTCATGGACGGTCTCTGAGGGAACAAATTGGGGTAGACGTAATATCCTCCTAAAAATGTATTTTCTGCTATTTGTATTGGGGAACAAGGCCTGTACCCCCAAATGTCTGCCCCAAATGCTACAGTCAGAATACATTTTGCTTTATATAAGTGTAAAATAGACTCAATATGGCTGTATCCTAAACGTCTAGCGAAACCATGTAGGCTATGGGCAAACCTGTTGAAATTGTGTACATGAGTAGCCATCAAAGGATCCCAGTTCATTTTACTGTCTATCAAGATACCAAGATAACAAAATTTGTCCTCTTTTCCAATATGGTGTTCCTTAATATAGTGAGACCTGGATTTCATTTTCTTTGAGCCTAATGACAGCATATATGATTTAGAATAATTAATTTTCAGGCCCAAAGCATCCATAAAATCATAAAAACGATCCATTAAAAACTGCAGACTATTAGATGTACGTGCACTTAAAACTGAATCATCCATGTACAACAGTGCGGGTACCAATTTGGATCCTACCTTTAGGACATCTATGCCGGAGCCTTCCAATAAAAACTGCTCTAATCGATTGATATAAAGGATGAAAAGCATCGGGCCAGGATACAACCCTGCCGAACCCCCCTACCTAATTTAAAGTGCGATGTGCATTCCCCCTGGGTCAGTATCTTACAGAGGCTTCTAGTCCTGAATGTAAATCGTGCAAAAAGGCTATGAGGGCCTCATCCACCCCCATGTCCCTCAGCTTGGCCAACATTCTTATTCATTATCAATATATCATCCAAGTAAATGACCATTTGTATTCGCCTTTCTCTTAAGAAACCTACAACTGGTCTTAGCACCTTTGTGAAACACCAAGGAGCTGCCGATAGCCCGAACAGGAGACTTCGGAACTGATACAACTGTCCCCCATCTGAACTGTGAATATCCCTCGCTAATAAAATCCTGAAATATGCATCTTTGAGATTTAATGTCACAATCCAATCCAAATCCAAAATGAATTCCTTCCATCTCGAAATGTCGGTACATAACATAGTGACTCAAATTTCTTAAATTTATCTCTGGCCTTCAACCCATGTCCTTCTTCTCCACTAGGAATATAGTACTTACAAATTTATTTTCCTCCTCTCCTACTTTTACGATCGTATTCTTCTCTAATAATAGCAACAACTCCTCTACAATAACGTTCTCCAGATATCTCTGACACACCAGCTTGCTCGGTTCCCGCAATTGGTATGGTTCTGAATCGCACTCTAGTCAATAATCTTGTATTGTTTGTAACACCCATGAGTCCTTTGTTATTGACTCCCATTGCTCCTTGAAATATATCATCTTCCTCCCACACTTGTTGAGATAAAACCACAAACAGTCCTCATACTCACCTTGTCCTTGACTGGGATTTTGTCCCCTTCCTCTGTTACTACGACAACATCCTCTGCCCCTCTTCGGGTTGAACTGGGATCTGCCATGGTTTCCTTTGTAGGAACCATGGGCCAGATATACGACCATAGTATTTTGCGACTCGCAAATTGCGACAAATTGCGAGTCGCAAAATGCTATGTATAACAGTGTCTGAGACACTGTTGGCGATTCCCAATGAAGTCGCAAATTGCATGCCTCATGAATATTAATGAGGCTGTCGCAATTTGCGACCCCATTGGGAATGGTTAGCACTCCCAGGGATGGTGGCCTGCTGGGGTCATCAGAACACCATGTCTGGGAAAGCTTTTAAATAAAGCAGTTTTTTTTAAAATGCAGCTCGTTTTCCTTAACGGAAAATGGATTGCATTTAAAAAATAATAATGAAACTTTTCAGTTTAATTTTTTATTGGCAGGCAGTGGTCCCTGGAACCACTGCCTGCCCTTAAAAAATATTTGCGCATGCATTCCCAAAAGAGAAGGGGTCCCCTGGGGACCCCTTCCCATTTGCGAATGCCTTAAAACCCTTAAGAAGGGTGGTAAACTGCGATCGTTTTCCGACCGCAATTGCGGTCGCAAAACATTCATACATGGGTTTTGGAGTCGCTATTAGGGAGGTACACCCTTGGAACGCCCCTTCCTAATAGCGAGTCGCTAACCCTATTTTGCGAGTCGCTAATTGATTAGCGACTCGCAAAATAGGGTTTGTACATGGGCCACACGTTTTTTGCTGATGCAAACGGGCCTAAAACCCCTTTGCGACCGCAATAAACGGTCGTACATCTGGCCCCATAGCCTTGGTATGCTGAATTTTGATAATGGGCTCTGAAATTTGTCTGTCCGGAAGCGTGCCCTCTCCTACCAGCTCTACCATGAAAACTACTATTTGCGAATACTCTGCGCCGTGTCCAAACTCGGTAATGTTTTTACATATTTGGTAAGGGACCTTACCATCCCATCTCCGAATAATAGCCCTTTTGCGTCCTCACAACTCTTTCATAGCTAATTCACTCAACTTCGGATTAATATGCATAAGCAGCGTCTTACGCCTCTCAGCTAAAAGGCCTCATTTGCGTTGCCTAAAAAGCAAACTGCACGCTGACACCATCCTCATAACAGAGTAAAATCCAAATCAGTACCCTTTAAAAAGGCTTCCTCCACAGCATCAAATATCTTTGCTAAATGGCCCAGGATGTCCAAACGCTTTATCCTGGCATAATTTCAATGATTTTTCTAGCCTCTTTCTGGGATATTTCCCCATTGTGAACATATAAGTAATTAACTCAGGGTTCAAGTTTGGTTTCAAAGTCACTTTTTCATCTATTACGGGCCTGGAAAACTTTGCCAGAATAATATTTCTTTCCTCCTTTTCCAAGGACTTACGTAATATGGCCCTAGTCTACTCTGATATATCAACAAAAGGAGGGACAGAGGGAGATTGAAGGTCCAGCATACAGGCCCCCAAGGGATCAAGTAAGCAAACAAGGTATGCAGTTCCTAAGTAAAAGAGCAAGTAAGCGGGAGGAGGCTAGGTTGGTCTAATACCCTGACCCTATGGTGGGGACAGGGACTCTCCCATTTTGGGAAGGAGGGCCCTCACACCCAGCTGGATGTCATGCTTCATCATAGGGCATGCTCCTCTTCAGGTCGGCGCTGCAATGCCTGACGGGCACCCTATGAGGGGCTCTTTATTGGAGATCTTTTTATTCCAGGCCGTTGGGTGCAGTGCGGGTAAGGGGCCTAGTGGTGTAGATGTGAGTAAAGATGTGCAGGAGTAGTGTATGGAAGGTTATAAAGGGGGGTGGAGTCCAGCGGTGCTCCAAATTTAATTTAATAAGCGAGCCCACTGGTCCCAATTAAAAACTAGACGTGTGGGCCACCTCTGAAATAATATCCAGTCGTGGCTACAAGTTAGAGGTCGACATGTTTCTTGCCTTGGGTGTCTGGAGGATCACATGGCAATTCTTCAGGACCAGTTTATATGTACTATCTACACAGTGGATGGTTCGTTATTACTATCACCAGTGAATCACGCACTTAAAACAAATTCTATCAATGAGGTACCTGTTGATTGTAGGCCAACCTGGAAAAAATAGCAGAAACAAATGATTTACAGCAGTATGTAAGCAGTGTCTTAAGAGCGCAGTGAGCAGCCAAACTCCCTTGTGTTGCAAAAGATGATCCACCGCTCCCCACGCTCGAACCAACTCACAGCTCAGCGCGAAGCAAACGTGTTGTTCAAATTCAACTAGTAAGTCAATCTAATGCTACATACTTTGCCTCCTATACCTTACTTGAAAAATTGTGGGTAAAACCATCAAATTGCTTTGCTTTATTATAAACAAACCCTGTACACCACAATTAATATAGATTCATATAATATAAAATATTCTCCCAAATTTAAAACTCCCAAATAAAAACACTCTTTCCCAAATAATAGCCATACATTAGGTACAATTAACCTTCATACACATATCAGCATTAAAATTAACCACCAAAACATTCTTAACAAAACTCTATATATAGGCTTTCCTGTTTTCAGTTTCTATTTTTGGTAAATTCTGGTGTTTTTTTTTTAGTGTTTTCAATACCTTAAAAAACAGTGTTTATCAGTGGTTACAAATGTTTGAGCAATTAAGAACAACAGAAACAGTGTTTTTCCGGTGTTTATGGAACGTTTTGCTTTTATTATTGCTTGCTTTCTGCACTGATAGTGCATGTGTATAGAGAGTGTGCATACAGGGTGTATGAGGTTCAAATACATTTAAAAAAATCAAACTTATTGTAGTGCACCATACAATACTTCTTTAGTGAGTCTTTGGTCATGCACACTTGCTCTTTCCTTCTCATGTAAACATTTATCTGTGAAAAGGCCCTCTCAACATTGGCACTTGAGACAGGCAACGCCAAAACAGCCAGTACACAATTTGCTAACTCTGGCAACTGACATAGCTTTCCATGCCAATACCGGTGCACCTGAAGATTGCGATTCTCTGGTACAGGTTCTGCAAAATATACGTTGAACTGGGCGCATATGCCCTCAGTTATTGAAGCGGTCAAAAATTAAGCAGTTTTTTTACAAAGTCCAGAGAAAATTTCCATTTACGGAAAAGATCTAGAACTTTTAAAGAGTACCTCAGTGAGGCTTCATTGACTTCAAATGCCATGGTTGGTAAAGGGACATTTCTATTCATCATTGCCAGCCATTTCTCATGCACTGTAAAATGAAATTTCCTGAATTTCTCCTCAACATTTCTTTGCTTACCAAGTGGCAAGAATTCTAACATGGAACATGTTGCAGTGCCAAAGTCACTAAAAGTGTCGCCTAGCCAACTCACAAGGAGATGTTTCACATCTACACTAATTACGCTGAACACTTGGTAGACAAGGGTGTTTTCAGACTCTAGTTTTTTTTATTATGTTCACTACAGCAATCATGTTTTCCTGTAAAAATCTAAGAATGCAGTAGAGTGTACTTCTTTACACATCAGTATAAATATGCGACCAAAGATCCTCACATTTCTTGACTTTTGGCATCATCACTAAGCACAAATTCTGTAAACGGTCGCCACATGGATAATATAGCATTCCCGGCCTCTAGGACTGAGAATCACCAGCTAAATGACACAGTTGGGATTACTCTTTCATTGATGCCACACAAAGCACAAAATGAGAAATACTTGCGTTTTAGTTCTCGCGCATAATGAAACAATGCACTAGAATGGACTACAAAGTCAATAGCATTTTTCATTAACTCTGAAGATTGTAAAGATGCTTTCAGCATACCACCTTGCAAATGACAAGGATCTCTTACAGGGAAGCACTTCAGCTCAGGTATTGATTTTGACAGGTTATCACACAACTTTTTCATACACGTAGCTGAATTACTGCAAATACAAACAATATCCTCAAATCTTTGTTTAACTTGGTAAGAACTTTTAGCAGCAGCATTCCAAGTGACACGGCATTCCATGTTTTCCAAACGTCTGGTGTCATGTTTTCCCAACTATTCCAGATGCTTGGTGACAGCACTTTTTTCACATATACCTGTCACCTTGCATTGAATGTTTAAAGCCTAGGGTGTTTGGCAATTCACCTACTATCAATAATGACTCACTAGACAAGGGGCTGATGTATCAAAGGGTTTCACCTATTCTTTGTCTGTGGGTAAATGGGATGGTACATATTGGGAAAGATTTGTATGAAACCAGCCATTTTACCTATCAGTGAAAGAATCAAATGTATTTCCTGATTCTCTACAGTTTATAAAATAATTAAATAAGACCTAAAACATGCTTCTAAACCCTGCATCATTAGACCAAAGACCACAAAACGGAAAAATACAAAAGGAAGAAGAAACAATATTTTAGTGACATCCCTAAACAACAAAACTCAAGCAGATTAATGTTAGCCCAGTCTTTCTTGCTGCTGCCTTATGTAGCAAAGTTACATTGTATTGACCCCTTCAGGTAGAAATAGGAATTACTTTTTCACTCACCTTTTCCTTTCTTTGAATGGCATTTAGTTTCTGGTTGCAAAGGTGTTTTTTCAGTGTTTATATGTTTACACTGGTGAGGGCTATTTTCCTTTTGGTGGGGTTTTATCAGTTATTATAGGTTTAAACCTAAAACCGGACAGCCTATCTATATACTTATCTACTCAGAAGCAGCAAACAAAAGAGAAAGATGGCGGACATGGAGAATTTTTAGGACTGAAAGTTCTAAATTACATTGTGATTTGTTTTGAAGTTCTGTTTTAAAAGCTTTTAAAGATGCTGCTCAGAAGGAGTGAATAAAAAGTTTATGAATAATGATAGCCTCCTGTCTTGCCATAACATTTAGACTCCTTACATGCTATTTGGTGCCCAGCTGGATAGCATGATTAGTAAAGCATTTAAAGATCACAAGCATACCTTACCTTATAAGGGTAAATTTTCTGCTTCCCATAAAAGACCTGGGTTTTGATTAGCAAAGCATCTCCCAACAGGGAATACAAATCCTGGTCAGATAAGAGGAGAAAGTCCCAGCCGAAGAAGAGATATTTTCTAAGGGTGATTTCTCTAAGCAGCCGGGATTAAAAGATAAAAAGTAATTCTGACAACAATGGTCTTCCAGTCGGGCCAGAGTGCAGTCTTTTCTTCAGATATGTGAGCAAACTGTGATGGACTAGCTAGTGGGTCTTGGAGGTCATCAGGCATGGCTATGCAACAGACTTTCTGGAAATTTCTCCAGACACAGGAGTGATTGTGACCTGTGTTCCAAACAATTCAGTGAAAAAGAAAGCATTGCTGAAGGGCATTCAATTGTTGTTAGACAAGGCTGAAATTGTTCCTTTTCCCATGGAGGAAGATAGCAAAGGAGCATACTCTATTACTGTTCTCGTTTAAAAGCTGTCAGGGGACTTCTGACCAGTTCTAAACTTGAACTGGGTAAATATGTGGATAAAGATGATTCACTTTCACATGGTCATCTTACAATCCATCGGTCCCTTGGTCAACAAGGACGATTTTCTTTCTACCCTCAATCTACAAAACACATATCTTCACATTTCTGTCAGGCAGTCTCATCACCCCTTTCTCAGATTTTCTGTAGAAGAACAACACTTTCAATTCAAGGTTTAAATACCTGACCAAGGGTTTTCACAAAAGTGTTGGCTCCTTTAGTTGCCATTATTCATCTGGAAGTGGTGTTTGCTCATCCGTACTTAGACAATTGGCTTGTGCAGGAAACTTCAAGAGATCTAGTGTCTTTCCATAGGGACAGAGTCATCAAAGCTCTTCAACAGCATGTCTTTTTGGTAAATTGGGAGAAGTCAAACCTGTCTCCATCCCAAGACATTGGTTTTAACAGAGCAAGATTTCAAACTATCATTGCCGGAGCTAAAAATGCACAAGATCCAGTCTCACATTTGGCAACTGATAGCATCAAGGGCACCAAGATTGGCATCTTGGATGCACGTACAGGGAGACTTCACAGCCACAGTGTTTGTGGTGCCCTAGACATGATTTAATTTACACCTACTGATGAAGGTCATCTTGGAACACTCAACTGCATTTACTCTGGATCTCAGCAAACGGATTCGGATTTCTCAGAAAATGAGATTGGAGATGGATTGGTGGTTTGTCAACACAAATCTAAACAGGAGTATGTCTCTATATCCCCCGCCACCCATCATCATCACAACGGACGCAAGCCTGTCAGGAAGGGGAGCAAGATTGTGTTCCCGAAAGATCAAGGGTTCATGGTCTCTGATTCAGGGCCAGAGAACTGGAGGCAATAAGAAGATCATTGACAGCTTTCAGTCCCTTGCTTTGGAACAAACATGTCCTGGTGAAGACAGACAATATCGCAGCCAAGGCGTTCATCAACAGGCAAAGGGGAACTAAATCTCGCTCCCTAGACATGTTGTCAAATAAAATCTTCCAATAGGCTCAGAAAACTGTTCTCTCCCTGTTCACATTCAATGGATAGACATTTATCTAGTGGATCTCTTGAGTGGGGAGATAACATCGTCTATCCATTTTTCTCTTCACCCTTCCATTTTCAGTCAGTTGGTGGACAAATAGGGGGTGCTGATCCTGGATTAGTTTGCCTTAGAAGCCAAAACAAAACTTCAAAAGTTGTGTTCCAGATGGAGGTAGGAGAGAGCATGGGCAGTAGATGCTCTATCATGTATATGGTCTCTGTGTCTTCTTTATGTGTTCCCCCCTTTTATTTGATCTGTCCCTTTCTGATGAGGTTGCGGAGGGAAGGGGCCCAGGTCACTATAATATATCCAGCATAGTCATGCTCCAATTGATACCCTCTGCTGAAGAGTCTATGTGAGCCGGAGGAGTGGAGGTTTCCAATAGATTACTCTCCCCTTCTGTTTCCAGTGTTGTCTCTGAACTGCCTGAGGAAAAGAAACTTCACAGTTTGGAAGTTGAAAGGATAGGGATATGGAGGAAGGGGCTGTCATACGATGTTGCTTTGACTCTCCAGGCTTTTCTGGAGAAGTTCTACTCTTAGATCCTGTTCTTGACATTTGACAGTCTAGTAGGTAGTGCAGTTCTAGAAAGCTGGATCCCACAACAGTAAATCAGGGTCAGATTTTGCAGTTTCTCAAAGAGGAGTCTTCTATAGGTTTGAAGTTGGCAACATTAATGCTCCAATAGGTTGAAATCTTTGCTTTCTGGTGATTTTAAGGGACCCTTAGGGATTTTGACAGACTAGTCCCCTGCCTCTCTAAGGGGTTGGCCAATATTTCTCCTCCATATCAGAAGCAGTTTCCTTCCTGGGATTTAGAATTGGTATTGAGAGCCTTGACATCCTCTCCTTTTGGAACTCTTAACCATGTGGATCTTAGTGTTTTGACTTTGGAAAGCTTCTTCTTGGTGGCTATTACATCTGACAGAAGGTTAAGGGAATTGGGCGGCCTCTCTCATAAAACCACTTACTGTAACATGTTTCAGAATAGAGTGGTTTTAACCTTATTGCCTTTCTTTATTCAGAAGGAACACCCCTTTTCACTGTCAGCAGGAATTAATTTTACCTGCATTCTTTCCTGATCTGTCTTCAAATGAGGAAAAAAGACTTACATGCTTAGATGTCAGAAGGACTCTATTAATTTATTTAGACAGAGTAGATTCCCTGAGGCAATCTGAATCTTTGTTCGTCAATTTTGGGCTTGTGAGGAGAGGGAGTAAGCCTTTCACATCTTCTTTGAGCCATTGGATTAGAACTTCAATTTCAGTGTTTTATGGAGCAGGGCGACAGCTTCCACCAGCAGATATTTTGGATAGGTCATCCTGAAGCATGTCTTCTATAGCTGAGTTATAAGGGGCTTCTATAAATGAAATATGCAGGGCTGCTACTTGGGGTTTGTCTCCGACTTCTGTTAATCATTACCGAATTCATCATAATGCTGCATTAGAGGATGTGTTTGGATCTAAAATGTGGTCTTCTATGATGTAATAGAACACATTACCTGACTTTCTGTTATGTTTCTTTTCAGTCGAATTAAAATTTTGGTGTTGGGTGTAAGCATAATCCTCAGTGGTTTGGCTGTTTATTGCTTGCTATATCTAATTTTACCAATTGAAGCAATGGAGGAACGCCGGGGTAATGTGCCAATTACTTCCCTGGTAATTGTATCATACTGAGTCCTACTCCCACGCTTCATTTCATGAGTCCCTCCCTCCCAATTCTGGAAAGTTGAACTGAGTTTATGGTTGGTTTGTTCTTGGTCTATGTTTAGTAGGAGCATGTGGAGGGAGGGACTTTTTATTGAAAAGCTAGTGGTAGAATTTACAGAGACAAGCCTGCCTCATAGTGTGCCAAATTGAAGTGAGGGAGTAGGACTTGGAGTAATGCAAGTACCAGGTAAGTAATTGACGCATTTTCAGTGTGGCAACACTTTCTATCCATGATGTAACGAGAAAGGATTTCCTGATTTTGCCTTATGCCCAATGAAATAGGGAAATTCTCTCTAGGTTTTGTCTCTTGCTTATAACCCTACTCCCATCACTTTGGATTTTTCTAGATTCACTCTGAACACCAAGGTGGCTTTTTACATTTGTAAAAATTTTGATTATTTGAAAATGGAGTCCTCCTGGTTTCTTAATGTTATGAGGATTTTATCCGCAAATAGATTCACTTTTTATTGGATGTATCCAAAGGGCATTCCGAGTATGTTATGTTGAATTGGATAGAGCACTACTCACTACCTGCAAGAGTATCCAGGCATTATCATCTTGTTTTCTCTTATCCTGAAAGACAAGATGTTAGACCTATCAGCCAGGGTGGTCCCCCCCCAACCTTTTGCCTTCCTCCTCCACTTTTTCTCACCTCGTTCTGTTGGCCTTCAATCAATCAATCATGTCACTTATAAAGCGCACTACATACCCGCGAGGGTCTCAAGGCGCTGGGGGAAGAGGGGGGTGGTGCTGCTACTGATCGAAGAGCCAGGTCTTGAGGAGTCTTCTGAAGGCCAGTAGGTCTTGGGTCTGTCGGAGGTTGGTGGGGAGGGTGTTCCAGGTCTTGGCGGCGAGGTGGGAGAAGGATCTGCCGCCGGCGGTCGTTTTCCGGATGCGGGGGACTGTGGCGAGGGCGAGGCTGGTCGAGCGGAGCTGGCGGGTGGGGGTGTAGAAGCTGAGTCGTCTGTTGAGGTAGGCTGGTCCGGAGTTGTGGAGTGCTTTGTGTGCGTGGGTGAGGAGCTTGAAGGTTATCCTCTTGTTGACAGGGAGCCAGTGCAGGTCTCTCAGGTGGGGTGTGATGTGGCTGCGTCGGGGGATGTCGAGGATAAGACGTGCAGAGGCGTTCTGGATGCGTTGCAGCCGTCTCAGGAGCTTAGCCGTCGTTCCTGCGTAGAGGGCGTTTCCGTAGTCCAGCCTGCTGGTGACGAGGGCCTGGGTGACTGTTTTTCTTGTTTCGGTGGGGATCCACTTGGAAGATCCTGCGGAGCATTCGGAGGATGTTGAAGCAGGATGAGGAAACGGCGTTGACCTGCTTAGTCATGGAGAGGGTGGGGTCGAGGATGACCCCTAGGTTGCGTACGTGGTCGGTGGGTGGCGGGGCTGTTCCCAGTGATGTTGGCCACCAGGAGTCGTCCCAGGCTGAAGGGTTGGAACCGAGGATGAGGACCTCCGTCTTGTCCGAGTTCAGCTTCAGGCGGCTGGTCCTCATCCATTCGGCGACGGCCTTCATTCCTTCGTGGAGGTGGGCTTTGGCGGTGTGAGGGTCTTTGGTGAGGGAGAGGATCAGCTGGGTGTCGTCGGCGTAGGAGATGATGTTGAGGTTGTGCTGTCGGGCGACGTGGGCGAGGGGTGCGATGTAGATGTTGAACAGCGTTGGGCTGAGGGAGGAGCCTTGGGGTACGCCGCAGATGATCTTGGTGGCCTTGGATCGGAAGGGGGCGAGGCGGACGCTTTGTGTTCTGCCGGAAAGGAAGGATGTGGTCCAGTCCAGGGCCTTCTCTTGGATCCCGGCGTCGTGAAGGCGTGTTCGTAGTGTGTGGTGGCAGACCGTGTCGAAGGCGGCTGATAGGTCCAGGAGGATGAGGGCTGCTGTTTCTCCGTTGTCTAGCAGGGTCCTGATGTCATCGGTGGCGGCGATGAGGGCGGTTTCGGTGCTGTGGTTGCTGCGGAAGCCGGACTGGGAAGGGTCCAGGATGTTGTTCTCCTCGAGGTAGCGGGTCAGTTGTTTGTTGACGATTTTCTCGGTGACCTTCGCGGGGAACGGGAGCAGAGAGATGGGTCGGAAGTTCTTGAGGTCCTTGGGGTCTGCCTTGGGTTTCTTGAGTAAGGCGGTGATCTCGGCGTGCTTCCAGCTTTCCGGGAAGGTTGCTGTCTCGAAGGAGATGTTGATTATTTTCCGGAGATGGGGCGCGATGGCTGTACTGGCTTTGTTGAAGATGTGGTGAGGGCACGGGTCTAGCGGTGAACCGGAGTGGATGGTGTTCATGATCTCGCTGGTGTCCTCGTCGTTGATGTTGGTCCAGGAGAGCAGGCGGTTGGTGGTTGTGGGGGCAGTGGTCTCGGTGGTTGCCGGGCGGTCGTGGTGTTGAAGCTGTCGTGGATGTCGGCGATTTTGCTGTGGAAGAAGGTGGCCAGTGAGTCGCACAGGTCTCGCGACGGCTGGATGTCGTTGGTGTTGGAGCTGGGGTTGGAGAGTTCCTTCACGATGTTGAAGAGCTCTTTGCTGTTGTGTGCGTTGTTGGACTATGAGCACTTTACCACTGCTAGCCAGTGCTATATTGCATGTGCTCTCTCCTCTAAACATAGTAATATTGGCTCCTACCCAACTGGCATATTTAATTTACTTATAAATCGCTAGTAAAGTGGTACTATAAGTGCCCTAGACCTGTAAATTAAATGCTACTATGAGCTTGCAGCACAGATTGTGTGTCACCCCCTTAAGTAGCCCTTTTAAACATGTCTTAGCATGTCATTGCAGAGCCTGTGTGTGCAGTTAAAACTGCCATTTCAACCTGGAAAAATAAACCTTTTGCCAGGTCCAAACCTTCTTTTTAATACATACACATCACCCCCACGGTAGGCCCTGGACAGCCCAGAGGGCAGGGTGCAATATATTTAAAACGCAGGAGATGAAAATTTAAGTTTACATGTCCTGGTAGTGAAAAACTCTCAAATTTGCTTGTCAATACTCCAAGGCCTACATCTCCATAGGATAACATTGGGATTACCTTATTACATTTTATAAGTATCATTTCCAAATGTGAAGATATAACTGGTTCAAGTTTGTTTTCTCTGGAATCCTGATTTAAAATCCTAATGTATGAAGAATTCGGATTTTAAATAACAATTCTGAAAATACACTTTTAGAAAGTGGGCATTTTCTTTCCACAGCCATTTGGTGCCTGCAACCTGTCTCTGGTCACATGACTGGGCATAGTTGGTAGTTGGGCTTTGTGTATTCCTCTTAGACAGTCACACAAAATGGAAGCTTAGGTGTGACTGAATGGGCCATACTGACAGAATGGGAGGGAGGAGCTGTGCACAGCCATACTTACACCTGAATAGGCTGTGTCTTGCCCCCTCTCACAAAGGGCTGTATACCCACTGTAGTTAGTCTGGAGCCGGAGCAGGGAAGGCAGGGAATCTCTGCACATCAAAGGCATGCATCTAGAAGCTTCTCCCCACCTCAAACGCACAATTGTGTATAAAAGAAAGACCTCAGACACCACCACTTCAGTACACTTCTGGACCTGTGAATACTCTGCCATGAATAAGTAATAATGTGCTGCTGAAGGACTACCACGCTGCTGAACTCCTGCTTTGCTGTTCTGACATACTGCCTGCTACCCTCTTGCCTGGGGTAGAAGGACTTGACCTGCATCTCTTGAACCCAAAACCCAGAGTTTCTCCAAAGGTTATTTGGCTGGCCTCCTGATCTGAAGCCTCAGTGACAGAACAGGCTTTAAAAACCTTGCACCTGCAGCTAGACTCTGCCATCTGTGAGTCTACCCTGCCACGTGGTGACACCCCAGTCCTGAACCCTTGGAAGTGGGCCTAAGGTGCTTGCCAGCAGAACCAAAGTATCTTCTCTGCTGAGCGGTGCATCCCTGAGCAGAACCGATGCATCTCCTCCGCTGAGCGGCGCATCCCAGAGCAGAACCGATGCATGCTGCCTGGAATGGACACTTGGCAATGACCGGCTCCGCCCCCGCATTCTTTGGAACCAACGCATCACTGATGGTGTGGAGCATCTCCTTCCCAGGTCCTTGCAACGCTCGTCGACAACAGCCTCGATAACGCTGGACTCTGTATCGCAGCCTCGCAGCTCCTCAGAACCGATGAATCGCCAGCTGCGCACTGCATCCCTGACACCAGGACTACGCATCGCAAGTCCCGTTCACGGGATCCTCGATGACAATGCAACAGGACCTTGCAGTGGAGCCCCCCGCATCTCGGAACCGGTGCAGCGCTTCGGCCACGTGGCGCTTCTTTGACACGGATCCAAGCAACCCTCTGCAAGCAGGATTTAAGGTACTTTGTTCCGCAGGCCTAACTGGGTCCTTGTAGCCATCCCGCTCTCCATTGTGATCGGTTTTAATTTGTGACTTTGTCCCAGTCCAGCACAACCAGATATCCCCCATTGGCACTTTGTGCTTTTTGGCGCAGTTTTCACTATAAACTATTAAACTCAGGGGCATATGCACAAGCCCCTATCGCCACCACAAAATCACTTTTTCCGACATTGTGGAGGCGATAGGGGCTTAGCCTTAACGTGGCTTAACGCTGCCTTGTAAATGCATTATTTCTCCTCGTTTTTGCTTTTTCATGTGTGCTGCCTTGTGCAGCACACATGGAAAAAGCAAACTGCCATGGATTGTTTATGTACAGAAAGGTCCCCCTTCCTGTACATAAACGCCCTGTAAAAAAATGCCATTTTGTGACTTTAATGTGTGCTGCATGAAGCAGCACACATAAAAGTGACAAAATGGCATTTTAGGATTGTTTATGTGCAGGAAGGGACACCTTCCTACACATGAACAATCCTCCCCTGCACGAAGACACCCTTGCACTATGGTGCAAGGGTGCCTGCATTGGCACTACACTGCTAAGTGTAGTGCCAGCTCAGGGGGAAACGCAAGGCTGCACCATATCCTTGTAAATATGGTGCAGCCTTGCGTTTCTGAAGTGGCGGAGTGAGGCGTTAAGCCATGACGTCTAACGCCTCACTCCGCCACTTCCTTGAACATATGTCCCTCAATATCTCCGGTTCTACTTATTGGATATTTGCTGTTTTGGTCTTGTTTCATTTATTAAAACCTACTCTAGTTTTCTAAATCTGTTGTGGGCTCTTTTTGTGGCGTGTTTTCACTGTTTTACTGTTTGAAGTGTTGCACAAATACTTTACACGTTGCCTCTGAGTTAAGCCTGACTACTCTGTGCCAAGCTACTAAGGGGGTGAGCGCAGGTTAATTTAGGGTCTGCTTGTGCCTTACCCTGATTGTGGTTGCTGCTTGACTAGGGCTCACTACTCAGTCAGCCAACAACCCAATTTCTTACACAGGGGTTTTGCTGTTAAAGCAAAACGAAGTGGCCAGAGCGGACCCCGTCTAACTGAGAGGTCTCTGACTTAGTGCAGTTAATCATGACCACACCTGAGGGTGCAACATAACTGCCGAAAATAAAGTTATGCATGTTTGAACCAATTTCTATCTGAGACAACAGATACTTAAGGAAAAACAATTTAACTGGTGAAATGCTTTGTTTTATAAAAGTCTAGTGACAGAATAATCATAAGTAACCCTTTCTTGTCTGACATTTCAGCTAAATGGAGTATCCTTTGGATGTTACCACTTACCTGTCTCTTCTTAATGACTATTGATTGGTCCAGATGTATCTAATAGGGCATATGACCCACCATCTAAATGAACCAAGATAATTTTGTATATTTTAAGATCTGTATTGAGTAATAAGGAGCAGGAGTCCACCAGTTTGCTCAATGCATTAATCATCATGATACTAACCTCTCATGTAAAGCATAATCACTTTCAATTTTAGAAAATAAATGTATAGTTCAGCTAGCTGGTGGGCTAATAGAGTACCAGAGCATTTATAAAAGTGTCCTGCCCAATCATCTGCCCAAAAGCCTTATTCAATGTTCAGATTTTAATCATCTACATTATATTTTCTGCAGAACGGGTCTTTGCTTATATTTCATATCTGTTTCCCTATCTTCAAAAGTGTTATGGCTCTAAATATTTTATCTACAGTCAGGGGCGGCTCCTCCATGTGGGCGGAGGAGCGTCACCCCACTGCTTTCTCGCAGTGCGAGAAGCAGAAACATGAAATGGTATAAATACCATTTTATATTTCTGCTTCTTGCACTCCGAGAAAGCAGAAGAAGGGTTTGGTGGGGGCGGGCGGGTGGGCGGTCCTGCTGCAGGGCAGGGGAGGAGTGGCTAGCCCAATGTTGTGGGCGCTGACTGTTTAATCGGCCCCAGGGCCGACCAAACCAGTCATGCACGCTCTCCCTTTTCTCCATGTAGGCTGCATGCAGCCTACATACATGGAGAGAACGGCCTCCCCATAGACGCCTGTGCGGTTGGCGTCCCAGCCAATCACAGCGCTGCCATTGCATTGTTGTGATTGGCTTAAGGGAGGGGAGGGAGGCTGCTTGCAGCTGCTTCCTGTGAGGACGGCGCAACGTGGGACCGGACCGCCGAAGGTATATATTTTTTTTACATTTAAAATTACCCCCCCCCGCGCGACCCCCGCTCCCCCACCCGCGAGTCATGCCGGCCGCGATTGTCTACAGTATATGTCCACCTCCCCAGCATCATACACAGTATGAAAGAAGTTAAAAAAGATTCTCTATTTACCACTCTCAAATTTCATCTGGGGGTCTTTAATTTGGAATTTTAGGTTGGGCCTCATTATTTATTAACCTAAAAGCCAGAACAATATCTCAAATAATAGCCTTTTTATAAAAGAGGTGTTTAAGTATCAATAATGCTGTCGCTGATATCTCAGTGAGTAACACAATTTTTCTCTTAATTTCTCTCTGTAGCCAGGGCCCTATTATACATTTTTTGCCATCTAATAGAAATACACCTCTCTCTGAATACTGCCTGTAGTAGTGGTCACTGCACTGTTATTGGTTAGGTCATATATTAAATATTCTTTGGTGTTTTGTCTCTGGGGCTTGTTCATATATGCTATCTTTCAATATAGCAGAATCAAAGTGCCAGGTCTTTCCTTGTCCCTGTGGCATTCCTTGGTAAAAATCCAATGCCAATGGGCGTGATGAGATATTGTTATAAGACCTATGTCTGTTTTCTCTGTCTTCCCCAGAATAAATCTATTTTCTATTAGGTAGCATAGTTATCTGTGGGATGAGAGTGCTTCCAAATGCAAAAAAGTCCCAATTCTGTAATTGCAGCAGCCATCTGTTGAGACATCCCCCTACTCGTAAATCTATCCTGCACGTGACAGCCCATGTGTAGGCTAACCACAATGTTAAAACCTCCCAACCTTCTCAGGTCTACGTATAGTTTACTTTGGGTTGAATATTTGAGTCTGTTCAGAAATCTTTTGGTTTGAATTAGGTGTATATAAGGCCTCTAATATGATAGGAGTGTTTCGCAAATTTTTATTCATGAGTATGTATTTCTCCTCCTTTGCATTCTTTACAATATCCCGCAAAGCAAAAAACACATCTTTATCTAATGCTACTAAAGTACCAAATACTTTCTGAGTGACTTTAGCACAATATTGGACTGTGTTCTTTTAGTATTCGTAGATACTGTACGGAAGAGTCTGACATCAATCAGCCCTACTCCCCTGAACATGGTTCTGCTGGTACGAGGGGGGATACTAAAAGAAGAAGCAAATACTGGAGGGTAGTGGAATGGGAGTGAGAGTGAGAAGAACAGAAGAGACAGCCAGTACATCACGATCTCATCAAGTGCATTTCTTTCGGGCTGCGAGCACTCATCACAGAGTTCTCAGAGACTGGCATTCTCAGGCAGATTACGCTTACACTACATACAGACAGAACACAGAGATATTAACAACAACGATGTATGCACATCACCAATTTCGGATAATATAGAAGAAAAATCAGACCACTTTACCATCATATTTAGACTTAAATCACTCCATTTACAAATATTTCCCAGTATTAAATATGCGTCGAGAACAAGCCACTAGTCATCAGGAAACCACAGGCATCTAGTATTACAGAGAAATATATAGGCTGACATTTATACTGAACAGAACTTCATTCAGTCTCATCCCGCTCTATAGATTGTAGGTAGGCACGGAAGGGAGTCCAGAAGTCTCTGGGGTGTGAGGTCAGGGGTTGAAGCTGTGCATAATCCTCGCCCACCTTCTCGCAGCGACACACTCTCAAGCCATTCCGAGGCAGTGGGGGGACGGGTGCTACCCCATCGCAGTGCTATCTCTCGCTTAGCTAGTAGCAGCACCATAGATACCAACCTACGGACGTTGCATGGCACCTCAAGGGTATAGCCTAATAATGCCATTAGAGGATTGGATGCAAGCTCCATACCCGTCATAGCTGAAATATGTTCAAACACTGCCACCCAATAGGTTTGTATGACTGAGCAAGTCCAGGCGAGGTGTGCAAAGTCAGCTCCTGCATCCCGGCACCTCGCACAGGTATCAGGTCTAGTGTGGTCAAACTTAGCAATATTCGATGGGGATAGATAGTATTGATGTAGAAATTTAAAGTGTAGTAATTTGTGGCGTTGGCAGATAGAAATGCGTTGCATCTGAGTGCAACAATATGCCCACATTTTGTCAGTTATTGCTACCCCGAGTTCTATCGCCCAAATCTTTCGCACACGTGCTGTAGTGTCAGGTTTCAGTGCGATACACGCACAATAGATTCTAGAGGTCATACGTCCTCCCTCCGTATTTGACATTGTCAGAGTTAATGGAGTAAAATTGTCAGGGAGGAGAGGGTAGGAAGGAAGACGCGATTGTAGCGTGTTACGAAGTCTCCTGAAAATGAACTGATCCATGTATGGTATGTCCCTACTCCATGGGCCCTCTACTAGGGGTGCAACATGTCCATTCGGGAATAAATCCCCCATAGTGTGGAAATCATATCTGTGAAGGGTGCGTTGAACTAGTGTCTCCCGGGTGAGCGGGAGCCAGGGGTTGTCATGCAGAGGAATGGCATGGAGTAGAGGGGGCCCCCACCCCCCAATATGCGGCACATACGTCACCATGCCCTGCAGGTAGTAGAAACTGTTTGTATGTCCGTATCGTCGAGTGGGATTCCCTTGGGTAGGATCTGGGTGTGTGTGATTCCGTCGAGGAACGCCCGTTCAGGGCGTAGATGGGGTATTCGAGCATCTGGATGATACCAACGATATGTGTAATGGCACTGAGCTACTAGATATTATAAGTGTAGGTCAGGGACACCCAGGCCGCCGCGCTCGTAAGGGAGTGTAAGCGTGTCCCACCGAATACAGGGACAAGTTCCTGCCCATATTAGCCGCAAGAGGATTACCTGGAGTGTTTGAAAAAAGTGTTGTGTCAGGGGAACAGGGATATTTGTAAAGAGGTACAGAAAGCGAGGCAGGACAACCATTTTTATTATGGCAACTCGCCCAGCTATGGATAAGGGGCGTTTCACCCAGCTCTCCACCTGCGTGTTGAGATCCGACAATGCCAGTCCATAATTTCACTGTAAAACCTGTTCCTTGTCTCGATGGATGTGGATGCCCAAATGTTTGGTTCCATCCGATGCCCATCTAAAGAGGATACCCGCCGGGGGGGTGGGGGGGTGGGGGGGGGGAGTGTTGCGTCAGTCAGTGGGAACAGCTCTGACTTTGCCCAATTTATACAGAGACCAGAGAGGTCACCGAATCTGGCCATATCCTGCATAAGGGGTGGAATATTGAGGTGAGGGTTGCGGAAGAACAGTAAAATGTCATCTGGATATAGTGATATCAGTAGAGGCCCATGTGTGAGCTGAAGCCCCCGATGCTTGTGGTGCTGCTGCATCGCCCGGACCAGGGGATCTATTGCCATTATAAATAGAAGGGGGGACAGTGAGCACCCCTGTCGGGTTCGACACAAAATCGGTAATGCATCTGATATAGTGCCATTCACCCATATACGAGCTGTCGGATTGGTATATAATAACATAATTAATGTTATGAACTGGGGGGCAATGCCCAGTTTGCCAAGTACAGCCCTGAGAAAAGGCCATTCAAGGGAGTCGAAGTCCTTCTCTGCGTCAAGCATGGCCACTGCAGCAGGGACGGCGGGGGAGACCTTATTGAGTACGGCAAAGATAGTTCGGAGATTCAAGGAGGTGGACCGGTGTGGAACAAATCCAGATTGTGCCGGAAAATGAGTTGTTCCTTTAGCACAGCCAGTCTGGTTGCTAGCACCTTAGCCAATATTTTATTATCTAAATTTAACAGCGATAATGGGCGATATGACGTGCAGCAGCTACCAGGATCCTTACCTGGCTTCAACTGTAAAGTAAGGACTGTTTCTCAAAGCTTGGGGGGCAAAGTACCGACCTTCATGGCTTCGTTGTATAGTGCCAATAATCTCGGTGCGAGTTGTTCCTTAAAAGTTTTATTAAAGGCCCCGGTTAGTCCGTCGAGGCCGGGCGCATTGGAGCCACCTAGAGTGTTAATAGCTTGTGTCACCTTCTCTAGAGTAAGTGGTTCAGTGAGGAATTGTCTCTGTCTGTCCGTAAGCCACACCATGGCAATATCTGCCAGGTATGTTGAGAGAGTCTCGGGTTGTGGGATACCTGAGAAGAGTATAGTTTCTGGTAATAAGTAGGGAATGAGGCCATGATACATTCTGCTCCCGTAATGGACTCTCCATTCTCCGGTCGGAGTTCTGTGACATAGTTGAATGATCTGTTGGGGCGTAGAATACAAGCAAGGGTGCAAAAAGGTCACTCACCCTCGACGTAGCGGCGAGCTTCGGTGTATTTGCTCATGTATGCAGTTTCCCGTTCTGCCAATTCACGATATTCGGCCAGTAGTTTCGTCCGTCGAGACAACCTGGGATCTCGGTCAGCCTCCTCGCCAAGCTCCAGCTCCTGCAATTTCGTTTCAGTCCGAGTCAGTTGTGTACAGATATCTCTGAGAATGCCCACTTGTTTGGAAATACACACCCCCTGATGAAGGCCTTGAAAGCCTCCCACATGGTCGCTTGTGTAGACACCGTGCCGGCATTGATCTCAAAATATTCAAGAATGGAACTTTGGAGCTCGCTGCGGAGTACCTGGTCCCAAAGCGAGTCACTGTTAAAACGCCAACTGAACTCGAGGCCACATCCATAAGGGATCCGAAGCCTCAGTAAGATTGGGTCATGGTCGGAAAGTGTTTTTGGAAGTACAGTGACCTCGGATATCCACGAGTGGACAGTAGCCGACAATAGCCAGTAATCCAATCGGGTCCAGACAGAATGGGGCGCTGAATAAAAGATGAAACTAGATTGCGTAGGGTGGTGAGTACGCCATGCATCGTGCAACATATGTGTCAATAATGTGGCGGAGAGCCTCCCGGGCCTTGGGTTTGTCAGATGGGTGTGTACTAGTCGAGTCTGTGTTCAGAGTGGTAAATTAAGGATCCCCACCAAAAATTAAATTGGTCCACTTCAAAACTATCCAGTCTGGAATGAAAGTTTAAAAAAAAGTTGGGGTCGTCAGTGTTTGGGGCATCAATATTAACTAATAATGTGCTTTTGTCTCCAAATGAACCATGTAATAACAAGTACCGGCCTTCTGTGTCCGAAAATTGTGAGTGATACAAAAAGGTACCATTTTATGAATTAAGAAACAGGTACCACACGAATAGGAACTATAACATGAAAAATAACGATGGGTGCCCCAGTTCCTAGCAAAAGTATGGTCAGCACGTGGGGAGAAATAAGTCTCCTGAAGAAAGACAATTTTAGCAGAAAGCCTATTAAAATATGCCAGTACCTGCTTCCCTTTGCGGGGGTTGTTAATACCCGTAGATTCCAGGTAACTACACCCAGGTTGATGCACTTGACCATGTTATAGAGTTAGCATGTAGCGGTCATGCATGGGCCGAGAGCCATGTGATATACGACAGTATAGGTGATGGATGCTAAAGTATGATATGCAACATCAAAAAACATTACAACTCTAATAAAGCAGTCCCAAAACAGTGTCCCACCCACACTAGATTCTGAATTATCCAGTGAATTCCATTTAACCCATGAAAAAAGGAAGAAAAACGTAACCCAAAACAGTCAAGAATGTGTTCACCATGGGAGGCATGGGAACGACTTAGACTCCGGCGGGCTCTAGGGAGCAAGGTATAAAAGCTGGTATGTAGTGCTCGCCACCAAGGATTCAGAGCCATAGGCTGGGGGCCATACAGTGGGGAGCTTTTGCTGACATGTATACATGCAAGGGGACAAAGACAACAGACATCAAACCCGACGACCATCCACAATGGGGTGTGTGACCATTCATGGGAGATCCAGCACGGATAGTTTTGCAGTAGGCCTCAGCATCTGCAGGGGTATCAAAGATCTTAGAGCGTCCCTTATGGTCTATCCGCAGTCGGGCCTGGTACAGCATGGAGTAGGGAATGTTCAGCTTACGGAATGCGTTTTTTACACTGTTGTATTTCCGCCAAGCTTCCTGTACCAGTGGAGTGAAATCAGGAAAAATGGATATGTTCGAGCCTTGGAATTGAAGGGGCCCCTTTTTCCGGGTCAACCGCAGTGCGGTATCTCTATCCCTATAGTTAAGGAGACGGGCTATAAGGAATCGCGGATGCGTGTCCACCGGAGGCCGCTGGACCAGTGAGCGGTGCGCCCGTTCGACAGGAAATGTGTTGGAGAAGCTAGGGCGATCAAAGAGGGTCAGCAGCAGTTGTTCAACAAAGTTCTCCGGACGCCCCATGTTGGTAGTCTCTGCAATTCCTGAGATACAAATATTGTTTCTTCGAGATTTTGCCTCAAGATCCTCATTCTTAATTGCCACTTGTTTTAAAAGGCGCTCCATTTTATCCAGGCATTTCTGTGTCATTGAGGAATTGTCCTCCAAGCTGGAGATTCTTTCTTCAGTGCCGTCAATCCTGACACCCTGTCTGCCCATACGCTCACACAGACCATCCATGCGGCCTGTCAGTGTGTCGAAACGTGCCTCCATGGCGCCGAAGCCTGCCTTAAGTTCAGCCATCACAGCGGAAATTTCACATGGGGGCCTCTGCGCCGCCACGTCCAGAGGGCTTCTCTGACTCCGTCTGGGAGCCCCGGTGGCCAGCGGGGCCAGCACGATCGAATGTAAGTCTTCTCTGCTTGGGGCCCGCCCGTCCCATGTCGAGTTTTCGGTTGACCAACACCCAGAGTACAGGGGGGTCATTCGCACCCAGGTTATCCTCACTCCTCACCATCAACTAGGCCCACTCCACTATTATCATGCAGGATTTAGGCAGTGTCGTGGAGCCTCCTCACATGTGGGGGGGTAAAGCACAGGTGGGTCTCACATTTGTCAGGCAGCATCCCAGGCCAATAAGCCCCCGACAGAAGACTGTGCGAAGAATCACCAGGGGGGCCCTGCGCGTTGTGTCTGGATCCGTGAGTTCCTTGATGGTAGTTGGCCACAGCAACCACAGCTACACGGCTGCCTGGCAGGCAACAGACCTATCCCCAGCCCCTCAACTCCAGGTAGGCATGGGTGAGACAGCGGGCCAGCCCCCAGGGTCTCCTCACACCCAGCCCAATAGGTCAGCAGTTGAATAACAAGGTGTCCAGGCCGGTGGGGAGTAGTGAATAGCCAGAAACCGGTCCCAGGATGCTTGTTTCTGGTCCAGGGAAGACATGGCTTGGCAGTTCGGGCTGGACTGTTCCCATGAGGCACAGGGTCAGACTGATTTGCATATGGCCATGTCTGAACTGGGGTGGTTGAGTGAGCTAAAGAATGATGATGGATTAAACCCAGATCAGTTGACTGGGGGTGAGTGTTTGATTAGCTCAAACGCTCCGTCCATCATCCCCTTTGGTATCGCTTTGTTCGCCCTAAGTTGGCAGGGTATGCCCAGACGTGGGTCCCTTGCTCACTTTGCCACTGGATTCAAGCTAGCCTGGCTGTTGACGGCTGAATAGCCAGTAACCGGTCCCAGGATGCTTGTTTCCGGTCCAGGGAAGACATGGCTTGGCAGTTCGGGCTGGACTGTTCCCATGAGGCACAGGGTCAGACTGATTTGCATATGGCCATGTCTGAACTGGGGTGGTGGAGTGAGCTAAAGAATGATGATGGATTAAACCCAGATCAGTTGACTGGGGGTGAGTGTTTGATTAGCTCAAACGCTCCGTCCATCATCCCCTTTGGTATCGCTTTGTTCACCCTAAGTTGGCAGGGTATGCCCAGGCGTGGGTCCCTTGCTCACTTTGCCACTGGATTCAAGCTAGCCTGGCTGATGACGGCTGAATAGCCAGAAACCGGTCCCAGGATGCTTGTTTCCGGTCCAGGGAAGACATGGCTTGGCAGTTCGGGCTGGACTGTTCCCATGAGGCACAGGGTCAGACTGATTTGCATATGGCCATGTCTGAACTGGGGTGGTGGAGTGAGCTAAAGAATGATGATGGATTAAACCCAGATCAGTTGACTGGGGTGAGTGTTTGATTAGCTCAAACGCTCCGTCCATCATCCTCTTTGGTATCGCTTTGTTCACCCTAAGTTGGCAGGGTATGCCCAGACGTGGGTCCCTTGCTCACTTTGCCACTGGATTCAAGCTAGCCTGGCTGATGACGGCTGAATAGCCAGAAACCGGTCCCAGGATGCTTGTTTCCGGTCCAGGGAAGACATGGCTTGGCAGTTCGGGCTGGACTGTTCCCATGAGGCACAGGGTCAGACTGGTTTGCATATGGCCATGTCTGAACTGGGGTGGTGGAAGTGAGCTAAAGAATGATGATGGATTAAACCCAGATCAGTTGACTGGGGGTGAGTGTTTGATTAGCTCAAGCGCTCCGTCCATCATCCCCTTTGGTATCGCTTTGTTCGCCCTAAGTTGGCAGGGTATGCCCAGGCGTGGGTCCCTTGCTCACTTTGCCACTGGATTCAAGCTAGCCTGGCTGATGACGGCTGAATAGCCAGAAACCGGTCCCAGGATGCTTGTTTCCGGTCCAGGGAAGACATGGCTTGGCAGTTCGGGCTGGACTGTTCCCATGAGGCACAGGGTCAGACTGATTTGCATATGGCCATGTCTGAACTGGGGTGGTGGAGTGAGCTAAAGAATGATGATGGATTAAACCCAGATCAGTTGACTGGGGTGAGTGTTTGATTAGCTCAAGCGCTCCGTCCATCATCCTCTTTGGTATCGCTTTGTTCACCCTAAGTTGGCAGGGTATGCCCAGGCGTGGGTCCCTTGCTCACTTTGCCACTGGATTCAAGCTAGCCTGGCTGATGACGGCTGAATAGCCAGAAACCGGTCCCAGGATGCTTGTTTCCGGTCCAGGGAAGACATGGCTTGGCAGTTCGGGCTGGACTGTTCCCATGAGGCACAGGGGTCAGACTGATTTGCATATGGCCATGTCTGAACTGGGGTGGTGGAGTGAGCTAAAGAATGATGATGGATTAAACCCAGATCAGTTGACTGGGGGTGAGTGTTTGATTAGCTCAAACGCTCCGTCCATCATCCCCTTTGGTATTCGCTTTGTTCGCCCTAAGTTGGCAGGGTATGCCCAGACGTGGGTCCCTTGCTCACTTTGCCACTGGATTCAAGCTTGCCTGGCTGATGACTGCTGAATAGCCAGAAACCGGTCCCAGGATGCTTGTTTCCGGTCCAGGAAGACATGGCTTGGCAGTTCGGGCTGGACTGTTCCCATGAGGCACAGGAGTCAGACTGATTTGCATATGGCCATGTCTGAACTGGGGTGGTGGAGTGAGCTAAAGAATGATGATGGATTAAACCCAGATCAGTTGACTGGGGGTGAGTGTTTGATTAGCTCAACCGCTCCGTCCATCATCCCCTTTGGTATCCCCTCAACTCCAGGTAGGCATGGGTGAGAAAGCGGGCCAGCCCCCAGGGTCTCCTCACACCCAGCCCAATAGGTCAGCAGTTGAATAACAAGGTGTCCAGGCCGGTGGGGAGTAGTGTGCTCTGAGTCCACTGCCTCAGAGTGTCCTCACCCCCACCGGGGAGGCAGGCGCGTTCCCTGCCCCATGCACCTCCAGCTATCTAGCAGCCGGACCAGATCACAGTCCCCAGGGTCTGTCAAGTAATTCGGTGGGTGCAGCACTCTCTTGCCGCGCCGCCCCACAAGTCCCAGCAATGCCGGTCAGGCCAGACCACACCGAGGTTCGCGGGTGGGACTCACTGCATTCCGCTGGCTGCAGCTTCTCCTGTAAAGTAGTTTCGGGCTGTAGCGGGTCACATCCGTGTGAAGTAGTCACCAACCAGGAAAGAAGCACGGCCCGCAGCAATCAGCCCACCGCCCAGGCCACGAACTCCCGGCACCCCGACCTCACAATCGGTCTGCAGCCACACCACCCCCAGAGTCAGGAGCAGGGCCTCGCGCCACCTGAAGAGGAGCCGACCGCTCTGCAGCCCGCCAAATGTAGAGGGGTGCGCCAGCGGCCGACGAGATCGGGTGATCTTGGCCTCAGGCTCACCCACAGTCGCTGTCGCTGCTGGGCCTCCGAGGTGGTGTCGGCAGTGTGGCGTCGCCCCGACTCCCTGTGGCCTCAGCTCTCAGTGTTGTGGGCGGGCATTGCCCCCACGTCCCCACATGCCACAGCGCTCCCAGCCAGCCATGGAAATCCTAGAGCTGGGTATCACGGCAGCGAGCACGATGTTGGGTACAGCTGGGCCCGGAGCCTCACACAGATGCAGCCATCTTGGTGGCTGTCGTGGCCACGCCCCGACAAAATCCAAGTTGACAACAAACCGGTGATGGCACGCTGGTATCTGCACCTTAGTCTTTTGGTGAAGTTATCAAATATTTTTCCCCATTTGTCGTATGGACCTTTGTTAGTCGACTTGAAGGGCTGTAAGGGAGTAAACATCAGAAACACATTTCCAATTTGTGAAGCCAATGTGACTCCACAATAAGGACCAGGAATCAATGATTTTGATTACATGGGTTTATTTAAGGATAAGATCCATCCAGTGTATATGCAAAGTAAAAATAAGTTCACCAAATACAACAATTTCATTTGAAAGCTGAAATGTGCCAGTAATTTAAACCGTCATAAAATGAGATACAGAATAGTAACAGCCACAACGCAAATAAAGCAGATTGACGCAATAAGGTGTTGCATAAAGAAACTTCCCTTTTCTACTTATAAACATAGGCTAAGGACCGGATTAGCTAAAGGGGATTTCTATTCAGGGAGCACAGATGTGTCAGCATAGAATAGAATGTATGTAGAAGTTCAGGAAAATTAGAGAAGTGTTCAGCATGAAGCTTCACACTCAGGAAAAGCCCAGCAGAGAGATCTGTTCCTCTCAAAGTCAAGGGAAAGTCTGCCTAACTAACTATAGAAACACAAACTAAATACACCAGTAGTTTCAAAAACATTACATTAGCTTCAAAAACACAATTAAATATAACAGTAGCTTCAAAAACATCTATATCTCCTTCTCACCACCAAGAATCAAACAGTTGAACATGAGGCGACTCAACATACTCCCTAAGTTCTCATCTCATTGAGGCAGCAGTCAACAGAAGGTCTCCTTTGACCATTATTTTCTCCAAGTTCGTTGCCAACTTTCTACCCGCAGGCCTCACTATCAGTCGCCTAATACAAACAATAAGTCTTTCTCTGACTAACGAGAAATATGATAACACACCTGCAGAAGAAATGGTTAACACACTGGTAAATTAAAGAAAGCATTTTCAGTCAAGGCCATATGTCAATTTAAGCTTTTCAGAATCAAAATGGATGTGAATTACAATATGAAATACACACACAAAGTAAAATCTATAATCATTGTTAAATGCAAATATGCATAACATGGCTAAAGCAATCTATTAATTGGCTCTTATGCATATCACTTTAGTGTTTGAAATGAATATACTCTATTGATTTGTTTAAATGTAACACACATGTTAATGAACTTAAACCACACATTGAATATAAATGTCATATATGGGTATATAAATGCATATTCTGGACTTTTAAAGGGTGGAGCCTAAATTATTCTGCTGCAATCCCCGTTCTGATTGTTAGGATAGCCATTACAATAACACATGAATCTTATCTCATGAGACCAGCTCAAAACCTTGTTGTTTTCCACATCTTACATGTTGTGTTTTCCAGATGTTTCATCTCATCATAGAACCTACACTGACTCGCCTCCAGTCCCTCATCCCTTCTTTTTCTTTTCACTCCTCATACATGTTGTTTCTCTCTCTTTGATTTTAAACACCAGTACCCCTTAAACATGAAAAATAAACAAATCACACAGATGGTGATTACTATAAGGGGGCTCAAGATACATCCAAAAATTCCACTTCCTAAATTTCCAAACCACTTGTCTACTGTGGCAAATCCATTTCCAATTGCTTCCCAAGCACATGTAGCCTCTAACTCTTACAAATCTTCATTCAATACTATAATGTTCTCAATGATTTTCTTTTATCTCCTCACTCTTATCTGGTATGTAGGTGCAACATTGTTGAACCTTTAACATATTACAGACGCTTCCCTCCTTCACGAGAAGGATGTCTAATGTAAGGCGGTTTAGCATAACCATAGACCTAATGGCTATCATCTCAGTATTAATAGCTAACAGCGACTCAACTGTACTAGTAGCTAATTTATTTACTATAGTGGATAACATTCTAATCTTATCATTTAAGATTACTCCAACAGAAGGGATCATTGCACTAAGGATATCCCCTACAATTTCAGGTGCACTACTACTATGTTTTGGCCTAGCATTAGATCCCCACACCTGGTCATTCAGATGTTACACATGTTGAATCTTGAGGAAGACTATAGCCAAACATCAAGTGCAATACCATATTCGGCAATGTAAAATATACATGCTCACCGCAAACATAATAGACTCCAGGGATCACAAGATCCTTCCCTTCTAAAAGTTTGTCCCAATTACCTCAGTATTCAAAGATATGCTCACATTCACTCCTTCCCATAAGCTGAGTATGAATTACAGATTTTACCCCAAGCACACAGCTTAAACTTGTGTTTCCAATCTAAAGTCAATGCGGGTAAAATCCTGGACTCCTGGTGCTCTAATTCTTCCTTAACCCACTTATTTGTATACTTATGATCTTTTCCTGTTCTCCATCTTGCATCCATTGCCCTTCTCCTGTCCTCCACTGAATTTAAACATTTCTTCTTAACGTCAGTTAGAGAATAGGTCCCATTGTGCCTATGAGCGTAAGCAGTATCCAACCTCGCAATGGGCTTGAAAACCCCCCAGACATTATCAGTCTCCTTAGCCCTGGCGTGTGGATTCAGATGGGACTTCAGAAGGGACTTGAGAAAAAAACTAAATCATAATTGAAAAAATAATACTGGAAATGCCTTTGTCCATATAATAGGCTAAGCAAACGCCTACAAGTAATACCATATGTGAGGGGAATATGGTGATATGCAATCTCCTCCGCAGCTGATGCAGGCAACTAAGTACAAACATAACAATCCTTAGCCTCTATGGTATCAATATACTAATAAAGCAACTTAAAATGCTTTTGAAGAAAAATCTTCCCTTGAAGAATCTATACACAGTGCCTTAAAATAAAAAGTGTGCAAACTCCCAACAGTGGGGGTAGGGATACTAGAGGTAGGTTTAGGCTTGGGTTTAGTTCTTTTGGCAGGGATAATTGTAATTCTAATTATGTAGCGCTTACTACCCCTAACGAGGCGTTGAAGTGCTTTACGGTGAGTAGCACACAACTCCAGAACTCTACATTAGTGGTTAATTCAGTGGACATTGTTTGTTATTGAGAATAGTAATGCTCCCTTAAGAAAGAAATTGCATGAATTTACTCCAGTCAGTTTGTGATATTTATTAATACC
Source organism: Calotriton arnoldi (assembly GCA_963921515.1). Lineage (NCBI taxonomy): Eukaryota > Metazoa > Chordata > Amphibia > Caudata > Salamandridae > Calotriton > Calotriton arnoldi. The sequence goes on along the minus strand of CAWUFW010003569.1, from coordinate 185,912 downwards.
AGGTAGGTGTGATCAGTAAGGGCTGTGCGCTTCAGGTGAATGGTTGGTGAGAAAGATAGGCTGGTGGAGATGAGGTAATGTTAGATTACAGGGATAGGGTTTTAGGAGAAGGGGTTATGTTCTTTGAAATTACGTATCAGCCAAGTGCAGAATTACAATAAGAAAGATTGAGGTAGGCAGGAATAGGACTGAGAGAAATTAGAAGGTATGCAGAAGATGGAAGGTAAGAAGAGGGTCACTCTGAAGAAAGTAAGTTCATCAAGGTCAATTTTTCATGCACGGTTTTACGAGCATAGTGGGAGAAGGCTTTCTGAGATAGCAAACTTTCAGAGAATGTAAGCTATAGAAGAAAAAAAACCATTATACACAGTGCCCCATATCCGGGGCAGACAGTTTAAACATGTGGTTACGAGTGTACACATCATTTAAACATTAGGAGGCACTGCCTGCTGTGTGCCAAGTCTAGGACAGCTCTTTTAAACATAGTCTGGAGTATCCCAACCTGGGTACAGAGTCTGTACGCTGCACAAGGGGAGTTGGCGCAGAATAACAAATAAGATCTTCCCTCACTATTCTATACATTAAAGTTTTTGTTCACTCACTCACTAAAACTCAGTTATTTGGCATCACGCCAATACGCAGTCAGATTATACCATTTTGTCACCTAATCCCATCCAAGTGTATGTTGTGCATGTTTGTGTATGTGGTTATTGTAGTATAAGCATTGTATGCAGAAGCGAAGCTGAGTTATGAATGCCAGTGGGTTCCATTTTGGGTGTCCCACGCCTGTTGATGTGCACAAGCTGGAGATGATATTCTTTTCCCAGACAGTGAGAGTGTATCAGGAAGCAGGAGGGAGGAGACCTGGACATGAAGTGAGCACAAAGGAGACAGAAAGTAGATTAGGCCCTTCCTGTAGCACTGCCACTTGGCTGAATGGGGCTATAGCCCTTTGCTCAGAGTGAGAAGAGTATTTTGGGTAAAACCACCCTTTTGTCTTCTTTCTGGTCACTGTCCTTGTTGATGTTCAGAGCCAGTTCCACATAGTTCACACCTCTTTGTGCCTCTGTTGTGGGTGCTCCACGCTGGTGACTACCCTACTGTGAGCAGCATCAAACTACACAAAGGATGTGTCTACAGAACTCCATAGAGAGGTACTTGAAAAGGAATCCAACCCAAACCAGTTCTCCTGCCTGCAGAATTCTAAAAGAAATTCATCAGCGAACCACACAACAAAGACTACAACTATAAACTTTGACAATTCGCTTCTACTTGCCAGTAAATACATGATTTTAACAGGAAAGAAGCCAGCAGATATTGACAGGAAGTCACACGCTTTCTGAGAAACACAAACATCTGACTTTCACGAATATTACTTGGAGAAATTCAAAAGGCAAACAATTTCCAACTGCACATATGAAAGTAATGGTCTAGTTTAAATGAATCAAGTAATTTGTGTTGCACATAACCAGGAGGCTTCTTGGGACAATGGCAAGGAAGGGTACAGAAACTTCTTCAGGGGAGTTGTGTTAAAATCTGCCAGATTTCTATCATTACTGTAGTAGAATCCGTGTGAATCGTGCCCACACACTTTAAAGGATTAGAAATGTGTTTATTTCAACAAGAAGGAACTCAATACACATCAGAGCACTTTACGCCCTGTGTTTTGTTTTCTTCCTCATATATTTACAATTGAAAGCACTTAGAAGCAGGCCGAATCTGCGGTTGCTTGCTATGTAAATGCTTGCATGCCTGAAACCCAGCAATTGACTAGATTTCCTAGTCGGAGGGTGATGGGTGGGTGCCGGTGAACATCATCAATGGCCAGGTCTGCCTCAGTGAGAGACCCTCGTAAAATATTAGTTTTGAAGGTGGCCCTTTATGTCTTGGTTTCCGTGCTGAATTACTGGTGGGCGTTTGTCTTAATGTGAGTTTGTTTTTTTATCCCAACTGTAAGAACTCCGGGGCATATTCTCAAGAACGTGTGATAACCACCGCAAATTTAGCTTAACGCAACTTTGCATATCGCAGTCCATCGCGGGAAATTAACGCCTTGTTAACCAAGTATTCACAACACGGCGGCCCCATGCGATACTCCCCAGATAACGCGCCAACTGACCGCATTAGAATCATCACCACGCCGGAAAAATGCGAAGCACCAACGCAAAAAAAGCTGCGATGAGGCCAATCGCGGTACGAAAATCAGCGAAACCCAGCTACAGGCCTGCAATCCACACGCGTCAGGCGGGAACAATCACCAGAAAAGCAGAAAAAAAACAGACAAACAAATGCCAAACAACAGCAAAGCACAATGGACGTTGCCGGAGCAAGTACGGAGGAGAGCCAGAACCCCACAAGCCCCCGGAGGACCATCCTGGGACTTCGGGGTCAGGGAAGGGCAAGGACAAGAAGAAGAGGAAGACGAAGTTCAGTCCGCAGGAAAACAGGATCCTGATAACGGAGGTGACAGAACACCATCAACAACTGTTCGTCACCTCCACTGTGTCATTGGCAACAAAAAATACATCATGGCAGTCCATCGTGGACAAGGTGAATGCAGTCGGAGTGCTGAAGAGGACAATGGGCGAGGACAAGAGGCGCTGGAACGATGTCAAGCGCAAAACCAAGCAGAAACTCGCCAACAACCTGAAGGCAGCAATGCAGACTGGAGGTGGGAGCCCAGCACCACAGGAGGAGCTGGACGACATGGAGGAAATGGTCTCCACAGTCATCAGTGGGGAGACGGTGGCAGGAGTTGGGGGCCCGGACACTGCTCAACAGGACCCTACACAACAGCAAGAGGGTGAGTAACCACCAGGGCCTGGGGGGACGCGGGGAGATGGGCACAATGGCACACATGCACAATTAATTTGAGCACATCTGCGGACACACCATGCCCCAGACCACCAACTCCCACCAAGAGACCAACGTACCCCAGTATGCAACATGTCAACACTGTACAAGCACAGTAGTCAGAGGCACACCTCATGAAAGTGATAAGGGGCAGCAAAATCTGAGCTGCAGGGGCAACTCTCCAAAAATGCAGCACACACATCACATACAGAGCACATCTACATTGACAACGATGTGACACAATCCGCAAAACACCTACAACAGAACACAGGACACTACTGGTGCCGCTTGAGTGCAGACACTGGCCAATCACAATTGGCATTGCAGGGATATGTGCGTTGATAATGTACAAGTACAAACACACATCCGTGATGTTGTCAAAATGTCCACTGTCCCCCATCAAATAGGCAGCTCCTCCCAAACAGCCACAATGTACCCAGTCATGCTGTCTGTATGTAAACATGTACAATGCGACAACATACATGTGGACACATTGTTAAACTGCATCTCCCCTTCACATTGTAGAGGGAGAATCAACACCTCCTGCAGAGCAGTCCGACCCTCTCTTCCCTGGAGACGAAGAGGATGACCACAGCTTCGACTCTGATGCCCTCCAACTGCTCGTGGAGAGCCTCCGCAGCCCACTTCCAGGAGCTGGGCAGCCCAGATGCTACGAGGAGACCCCACCCCCTGCACAGACCACACAGCAGGCAGCACCCACCACCACTCCTGCCTCCCAGGACCCCCACAGAGAACACATGGCCTTCCAACGCCGTGTTTTGGGGTGCCAGGAGAATCTGGCTGAACAGGTGCGGGTGGGCTTCGACCGCATGGCAGACAAACTAGATGCCATACGTGGGTGTCTAAGTCCCATCAGGGACCACTCACGGTCCCTAACGGACACCGACAGTCCGCTCCATGCTCTCCAACAGACCATGGCTGACATCGCTGGAGCCCTGACTCAGAGAATAGTACAACTGTCCAGTCCGAGTGGCTCTAGCGATGTCACACGGGAGTTGGGAAACATGCGGAGGTTAATGGAGACCATGGAGCGGGCGAATGCAGAACGAGCGGCTGCCACGGCTGCACACCAGCGAGAGGTAGCTGGGTTCCTCAATGACCTCAGGACCCTCCTCATGGCATTGTTGCCACAAGGCCTGGTGCGGATGCATGCTGCTGCCACCACTCCATCCACATCTCTGCCCCCTGAAGTGTCAGTGCCACACAGTGCGGCAGACCTTCCACCTCCGGCCACAGATGTGTCACTGCCACACAGTGCTGGAGACAGAACACCACCACCCACACGAGAGGCACATGAAACAGCAGAGAATGAAGATGCGGATGATACTGCCCTCGTGGTGAGGAGGACGCAGCAGCATGCATCTCATCCATAGGTCCGGCTTCAGCTTGGTACTGCCCTCTGCATCATCACCTTCCACTGCCCCCTGATGCACTCTGCGACACTCACCTTGGACCTCGAAATGGACTGCCATATGATGTTTGATCGCCATTGACACAGCAATCAGACTGCAGACTGTACTCGTCCTCTTCCTTTGGACTTGTCATTCACTGGAGGACCCTGGCTGGACCTCCACGGGACAACATCGTCATGTGGGCTTTGCATGGCCCTGTACTGCTCCAGATGCAACACTCCACTGAATGTGCATTAAACATTCATATACACACAGATGTGTCATGTTTATGGTCTTTTAAGTGTGGAAGTATGGATGAATGTGGGCTCACTGGACTCCTCTTACGTCCATGTGGCTCATGTCGTAGAACAGGGGTGACAGGGTGACACATTGCCCAATGCGGTCTGGGTGGCGCTGACACAACAACAGGGGCACACGCATGAGTTACTTCCTTGTCCAGCCCAGTACGGAACCATGCCCAGGGCCCCGGGGTCATATACAGACCCTTACGCTGGACTGGCATACGGCAGGCCAGCCCACTCCGCTTACGCTCACAGGGGGGGACGGCAATGCCTCATGTCCCCTGTCTTTCCTGTGGTGATCTGCTGCTCACAGGTCTAGTTGTCAGCATGCCACAGCCACTCCCTCACGGCTGGTTTACACCCACACCACACCCATCCAGCACACGCGTCACGGGACATGTGACCCTGCCAATGAAAAGGGACGGGCGCACGTGCTCGACGCCATTTCCACTCTCTATCTGGGTGCGTCCGTGTGGTGTTAATGTAGGCATGAGGGCCTCGGGCCCTGCAACATCACATTCCCCAGGACCGGAGGTGACATGATGGTGTCCGCAACACGATACCCAATCATACAGGGACCTTGACTTTGGGACACAGACTTGCTGGCACCGGATACATTGCGGCCGGCACACGCACACCGCCACGGGACGGTGACTTTGGGTGCTCTGAGGTAGGGGCACCTTAAGTGCTGAGCGGGTGTGCAGCCTGCGATGATGCCCCGTCCCGGCCGTCCGGACTGCTCAGGATTTGTGTGCCCTGCTGGACCGCAGTGTAGGCCAGAGCCAGAGGGCAGCGCAGGCCTACCGCCTCGTGGCGTCGCATCCCGGATCACAGAGTTAGTGGCACCTCAAGGGCTGAGCGGGTGTGCAGCCTGCGATGATGCCCAGTGCACTGGTATGTCCTCTGCCATGGCGAAATCAAGACCCAGAATCATATGTGAGACCTGGTGGCCTGCGGACCGGGGCTGCATGATGTGGAGGGTGCCATGTCCGCGGGCCCCGGGCATGTGGCTTGCAGCGGCACGTGGTGGGCCATCATTGCTACACGCCAAGGGCGGAAGGTGAGCAGTGAGGCCTGGGTGCGCAGGGGCGGGCATGCACCGCTGGGCGGCGGGAGGGGCTGGGTTGCATCTGCCTGGGTGCGCAGGGGCGGACAGGCGATGATGTCTTGTGCAATTGTATGTACTTTGCCATTCAGGTATCTGGACTCTGTTACAGATGACGGATCTGTTTCAGATGTGTGACCTGGTGAACTGCACTACATACCGGCACGTGGTTGGAGACACAACGGTGGCAGCAGGTGAGCAGTGTGGCCTGGGTGCGCATTGTCGGCACTCTCTCTCCCTGTCCGTCTCTTCTGTTATCTATGTCTCGCTCCCCCTCTCTGTCCGTCTTTCTCTGGCTCCCCCTCTCTGTCCATCTTTCTCTCGCTCCCTCTCTCTGTCCGTCTTTCTCTCGCTCCCTCTCTTTCTCTCTCTCTCTTCTTCGCTCTCTCTCAGTCCTTTGATGTGTGCAAGACACACCTTCTCATCGTGATTTTTGTCTTGCAGGCTGTGACCTACGGATTGTCCCGAGGGGAGCTGCCATGTGTCTTCTGTTCTGTGTTTCTTTGAATACATTTTCATTTGTTACATCGAAGGTGGATGTGTGATGCTCATTTTTGTGACGACACATGCATGCCACCAAATGTGATTGAGCGACATCTGGCAGATTATTTGGTACATGTTCCGTATAGTTGATGTGGCATGTCTTTGGCAGGGGGGGCGGGTCCTGGGGGTGGTGGCGGTGGGTGTTGTGGCCCTGTTGGGGCTCCGAGCTGCATGAACAGTGGCTCCATGGCATCTGTTGCCCTTCAGGTATGGCTCTGGGCTGGGCTCCATTTTGTGGTGCAGGCTGTGGTCCGACTTTGCACCAGGTCAGAGCAGGTGTTAGTTTCCTGCTGCTAACGGGCCTTATCGCCTGTTTTGTGGTCTTATCGCCGATCTGGCTGGTCGTTGAGAATGTTGCGGAGCGGTGTTTTCGCGGCTTTTTGCACGGGTACGCCTACTCTGCATCTCATTAGCGATAGTTGCGGGGGTCATCTGTGGCGATGTTTTTTGCGGATGCTATCGCGGGTAAAATGGTGTTCTGGGCTGTTAACACCAGCTTGTGAATGGTGCGATGATTTTATCGCCACTTTGGCTGCGATAAAGTGCCGCTAACTCGGTGATAAGTCCTTGAGAATATGCCCCTCCGTCTCATAAACGAGTCAGAGGCTACTCCATTGATCGCTGTCTGCAGACACGTGTGATCTTGGATACATTTCTTCTGTGCTCCGGGTACCTCCTTATTACTCAGGTGCAGTTTCTTCAGCTCCCTATCATGTGGTGACCCCCACTTAACAAACTTATTTAGACACGTGTTTTACCTTTATGTTGTTTATGGGTGCGAACTGGGGAGGCGCTGGATAGCGATAATTTGAAACGATCAAACAGCGCTTAGAGCATTTAGCACATCTTTAGCTTTGAAGACAAAGGAATGGAGCACGGGAGCAGGGAGGGAGAAGGGGAGAGAGAAATAAAAAGAGGGAGAGGGATATTACCAAGGAATTGCGATAATTAGCGCTGTTTTTTTTATCGCCGGCTATCGCTGGATTTCATCGCGGAGATAACGCGTTATTATCAACGCTTATCTCCAAGGCGATAAAAAATCCAGCGATAGCGGCGAAACCCAGCAATAGCGAGAAATCGAGCGATAAATTCAACGCGCTAATGAAAAGCTTGCTAATAGGCAGGTGAGGACTTAACCTTATAATCCACCTCCCATTGACTAGAATGGTTAAGTCAGGTTTTTAGCAGGTGTTAGATCCTAGCGATAATCGCGGTTAGCGCGAGTTTTTTTATCGATTTGCGGGCATTGCTAATAGATGGAAGTTGTGTTTGCGACTGTTTTCAGTCGCATTTAGTTGGGAACGCCTACTTTGCATGTCATTAGCGATATATATCGCTGACATGCAAAGCGGCACCAAAACGGTCGCTTTCGCCATAAAGCTGTCTCTAACAGCTGTTAGCGACAGCTTGCTAATAGGGCGATAGAAATATCGCCGCTTTAGCGGCAAAAAGTGCCGCTAAAGCGGTGATAAGGCCCCTGCTAATATGCCCCGGAGAGACTTGCTCATCCACACAGTGTTTCCTTTCCTCTCCATGGATACACAAGGCAGCCAATTTCCGGATGTGCAGAACTGTTCGCTTGGCTTGAGTACGAACATTCACACAGGTAAAAGACACGATTGGAGCCAGCCTGAGACTCCAAACTCACTTCATATTATATGGAATAACAGCCTACTCCGCCAGAGATGAAAGGAAGGTATTGTGCCATTTCACGGCAGGCTCCATGTTTTAGCAGGATTGCCTCTCTCACTATATCCGATTCCCTTTCCACTATTCACTTTTCCCCTATAACCTAGTCGTGTCTAGAAAAGAGCGCCCTGAAGCGGCTTCACCAGCAACACGTATAGCGCCTTGCAAATAATCAAATTACATAATGATAATTCCTGGCCAGCTTCAAAGAGGCTTTAGCATCCGACTTCAGGATCCCCAAAGGATCAATGAAGCCCTTTATAATTGACTCACTCGCACGTGCATAGCGGTGTTGGTTCACTTAGAGACACAAATTAAACCCTTAACCACTAAGACAACTGGTGAATTGTATACTAGGCCACAGATTCTAATCGCAGCTGCAGGAGGGCTCATCCATGCTTTGATTGCTCCGAGATCGACACAAGAATTACCCTCCTGGGTAAGCAATATTTAGATTTACCATATGCATCTCACTATTGTCTCCTAGTAACTACTTAGGCAAGACATTTGCCTTTTCCTATACCGGCGCTTCTTTGAGAAGGAAGCACTTAGAAATGGGTCATTTCTTAGAGGGCGATACGGAAGCCTCCTCACTCACGCTCTCACTTAGGGCCTTATCTGTACCCGGAGCAGTAAGCGCTTAGATGCAGTTCGATATTGAGAACAACGCAATACATGCATCCCCATGCAAAGGGCCTCCTTACCTGTGCCTGCACTTCCTCGAGCATGAAGTCCTTAGAGGCGGTTCAGTGAGCCTTCATCTCCATTGTTAGCATACATGGAGATATGCAAGCTTATAGTTGTAAATCAACTCGAAAGGAACACAGGGCTTATGCTAACAATACCTTCATGTTAAACACGCGAACTGAAACTGATCCACGTAGGCGAGATATTTGTAGGACGCCCCTCTGAGGGAGCACGACCATGCACAACATCCAACAGCTACGTTTGATTCCAGTTGCATATTTAAACTATTTTTGGTGCTCACTGGTTTCACTTCTTTTCTTTAGTTAAACAATAGAACTGCCCTTCCCTTTGTAGGTGGCCAAACAAAGGCCAATGTCCTAAACAAGTATTTGCCACAAATGGTTAAAGTATAAACTATTTGTGACTGGTGAAATAAAGTATCAACTTGGGAAGGGTAGGCTTTCAGTTATAAAAACAAAAGGTATATACGCCACACTGAATTTAGAAGGAAGCACTGCATAAAGCAAAGTTTGTTTCTATATTAACGAGTCTAAAAATACAGGCACCTCAAGGCCAGGTATCTCTTCTTGGACTAACCAAAAATAACACACTAGAACATGTCAAAGGATATCAATTTGGATTCATATTGATTTCTTCAAACGAAAATCTGAAGGAGGTGTAAGACTCAAAATCTCGCACTGTGGTGGATAGGAGACAGCAATCCAACAAGTAAAACGATTAGCCCTACAACAATGGCTATTAATACACCAGCTACTATAAATCTATGCTTCTTATAAGTACTTGCTTCCATGATTTCACTACAATCAGACCTTTGAGTAGAAAATAGCAGCACAGGGACTCTCTCCGTTCGTTTCTACTTGTGCAAATGGAAAAAACCGGGTACAAAGTGTTGTATGAGTAACTTATTTACAAAGGTCTTCATAAGTCTTCCCTAACCCTACTCCGTATTCTTCTAAAATGACACCGCTATGCTCCTTCTGCAGCCTCAGGCCTGGGGAATCTTCTTAGTTCTTTAATACAAAGTTCACAAAGCTCGTGGGTGTCCTCATTAACGTGACAAATTGTGGGGGAAGTGGTGGTGTTATTATGGTTTGTCATTAGGAAGGGCCTGACTTCCACCGAAACCATATCATGTATTGTTGTGAATTTTAATGCTCAGCTCTCCTTAATTGTAACACTGTATGTATAGGTAGAGGAGTTGGCTTAACGGCTAGGGTGGTCGACCTCGAATCTGGGGAACTGGGTTCGAGTTTCGGCAATGATGCTGAACATCCTGTGATTCTGGGCAAATCACTTAATCTCCCCATGCCTAACAAAAATGAAAAATGAATGTGTCCTCATGTAACGCAAGTGGTGCTATGTAAAGCGCTCTGATACCCTCGGGTCAAGTTTGCGCTATATAAAACTCTGTAAAATAAAAAATAAAAAAAAGTATGGTGCGTGCTGTGTAAATGAAATAAAGTTGGTTATAAAAAAACAAAACAAAGTTCATTAAATTGTCTCTTAGTTGAAATAAATGGCAAGTGTGGAAAATAAGGAAAAGTATGTGGGTGTCATAATGCGGGAAAACCCATTGTAAAGATTACATCTGGCCTATATAAGGTATTATATATATATGAAAGGTCTTTTAAGAAGTGTGATAAGGTATTATATATATGAAATGTGTTTTAATAGATTTGATAATGTGTTTTTACTAAGTGTTTTATCTTATTGTGTATTGTACTTTTATGTTACTGAAAATTAACAAATAAAGTTAAATGATTGATTGATTGAAATAAATGTCAAAGTTCAGTTCAAAGATCAGACCAAACTCAGCTCTGGTCTGTTCATTTAGTGGTAAGATGTATTCAAAATGACGCTCCACAACAAATTCAGATTCATGGTTGTTCACCTGTTACTGCACCTTTATTGTCCACATCACAAAACACCCTGCCTCTTTCATTTGCCACAAAGTATGTCCACTCAGGGGCCGACTACCTCCAAAAAGGCACTCAGACTCTCTTTCATCTCCTGAGTGCAGGCTGTTTGTCCTCATTGCCACTTAGATCATGACATTTTATTTCCTCTGGGACAGTATGTGGTATGCGTTTCACAGACAAACTTGGTCTCTCGCCTTCCTGCCTTCTCTGCCACCTATTTCCAGCCCAAACTTGTCTTGTTACATCACTAGGCCCTTTGCCAGGATCAAAGTCAGCTTCCACTTGCGCCACAGGCCAAGACTCTCTTTAGGTTTCGTCTCTAGACACCAACACATCAAGACCCCCCTCAGGCAGAGGATGTGCTACTGCAGATTCTTGGACGGACACTGAACTCTGAGGCCTCTGCCTACTCTCTGTGCCTCCCTCAGTTTCTTCTTGGTGCTCCTCAGTTGTTGTCCACACTTGAGGGAGAGGCTCCTCAGTTGTTGGAGACCTCCATATTTAACAGCAGTGTTTGTTACAAGGATGATCTGGAAAGGCTCCCTCCAACGAGGTTCCAGACATGCTTTCAAACGTATTTCTTCACCAAGACCCAGTCTCCGGGACTGAGATCAAGGCACTGCTCCTGGAGCGGAATGGCAGTGGCTTCTCCAACCTGAAGAGGCACAGAACGCACCACATCAGCCAATCCTTTGCAATAACTGAGAATCATGTCATCTGTAATATTTACAAACGCATTTGCAGGCCCCGCAGGCAGCCTTATTGCTCGACCCATGATAATTTCATGGGCGGACAGTCCTGTTCTCCGATCAGAAATACGGCAAAGACTCATTAACACTAAAGGCAGAGCATCCGGCTGCTTCAGAGAAAAGCCCTTGAACACTTTGGCTAGCCTAGATTTCAGCATGCCATTCACTTGCTCCACGATTCTAGAAGGCTCAGGCCAATAGCTACAGTGCAGTTTCTGTTCCACTGGTAATGCTACGCACAACATTCTCAAGATCTCATTATTAAAATGAGTTCCACGGTCTGACTCCAGCGAAGTCGGGAAATCAAAACTTGGAATCAGTTCCTGTAACAAGAACTTAGCTACAGTGAGTCTGTAATTACACTAGGTTGAGTAAGCTCCAACCCAACAGGAGTAAATACACACAATCACCAGGACATATCTCAGCCTGTTTCACACAGTCATCTCGATAAAATCCTGTTGCATTCTGTTAAATGGTCCCCCTGACCTCAATATGTGTCTCAAGGTCACTGGTGCCCTTCTTCCTACATTCATCTGCTGGCACACAACACATCTGTGGCACAAACTGTCAGCCATCAACCTAACCAGGGTTTGAACTAATTCTGTCAAAACAGTTTAACCATGGCATCCCGTCCAACATGTGTGGGACCATGATAATGCCTTGCCATTGGAGACAACAAGCTATCTGGCAAAACAGGTCTCCCATCTGTTGATACCCAGATTTAATCAGATCTCATAACAAAACCTGCTCTGATCCAGTCCTACTGTTCTGTCTTTGGTTCTTCCTCCTTCTTCCCAAGTATCAGCCACTGACAATAAAAAGTTGTAGTTGGTCTCATTTTCAGATCCATTTACATATTCTCCATTTAAGGTTCGGGACTCGTGAGCACAATACCTTGCAACCTCGTCAGCATAATGGTTGCCAACAGTTACATAATAATTTCCACTCCTGTATACTGAACACTTTACAACTGCAATTTCTTTAGGGAACTGCAATGGTTCCAACAGTTTCATGACATACTCCTCATTACGAACAAGGGATCCTGATGATGTCATAAATCCCCTTTGAGACCATAACTGTCCAAAGTCATGGACCACATCATAGTCGCACTGACTACTATCAGTAAATACAGTCACTCTTAGTTGTTCTGAAACACAGCAGGCTCCAGTAAGAGCAATCAGGGCAGCCACTTGTGCAGAGGCTATACCTTAGAGTCAGGAGGCTTTCACTACCCCTTTAACTGTACAGATTGCATAAGCAGCTCTTGGAGTCACAATCATCTCTTATATAATCAGGCTCAGCTAGAGGCTCATCTCGGATATCTGGTCTTGGCTTGGTGCACAATTCCGTGACATCCAGACAGTCATGTTCCACCTCCACCTCCTCATCATCATTTTCATCTTCAGACAATGGTAACAAAGTAGCAGAATGAGCATCAGAGTTATGTTTTGAACAGCAAGTATAGTCCGTTCATATTTGGTCAACCTGCTGTTCGTCAAGTACTGAGTGCGAGTACGCATCAGCAGTATCTCAACGGAGTGGGATACCATGACAGTAAGAAAGTGTCCCATAACTATACTCTCACATCTTTAAATGCTGACACCTACTGCTGCTACAGCTTTAGGGCAATTGGGCAGTCCTGCAGCTACAGGATCACGAGTAGCAGAAAAATAAGCCATAGGTCTTAATGCATCCCCAGGCATTTGTGTAAGCACTGAGATAGCTCAGCCCTACCTCTCACTGCACAAAAGTGTAAAAGCTTTGTTATAATCAGGCATTCTGAGTGCTAGGGCACAACAGAGACATTCCATCCAGCTGTAGGAATGCAACCAAACAGTTGTTGTCCCATGGTATCGGATAAAACACATCCTTGTGCGTCAGCTTCTGTAAAGGCTTGGCCACTAGGGAAAGTTGGGTATCGACTGATGACAGTAGCCCACTGCTCCCAGACACATTCTGACTTCTTGTTTTGGTGCTCCCTTCTCATTAAGGTGTCCTAGATACAGTTTCTCTCTTTGACATTATTGTAACTAGCTAGGGGATACTTTATGTACATTCGCAGCCAAGTGTTTCAGTAATGCAATCATATCTTGTTTACAAGCTTCCTGAGTATCCGACGGCACTAACAGGTCATCGTGATGAACCAGAACAGTTTTACGGGGCATTACCAAGGACTCAAAATTCTTTTTGAGGATCTGTTTGAAAATCTAAGTGCTCTTTGTATATGCTTGTGGGATTCAGCAGCACACCAAAATACGTATTTGGAACTGGAAGGTGAAAAGGTACTGACTGTCATGCAAAGGTATAGAGAAGAAAGCGCCTGGCACAAATCAGACACAGTGAACCACTCAGCCTCACATGGAATCTGAAACAGTATCACAGCTGGATTCGGTAACACAGGACAACAAGGTATTACTATGTTATTAATCTTTCTAAGGTCCTGCACAATGCAGTACTTACCGCTTGGTTTCTGCAGGCCCATAATGGGTGAGTTACATGGACTTCTCATTATTTCTTTCAAAAGACCTTGCTGTATCATTGACTCAATCACTGGAGGAATTCCAGCTACCGTTTCAGGCGTTAGGATGTACAGAGGAGTTCTAGAGTACTCAGCATTCGGCTTTACATTTATACAAACAGGCTCAACACGTTTTATGAGATCAATGTCCTTTCCTGAGAACTCCCAGATTTCAGGCTTCACTGTATCCTTAAGATCCAGTGGTAAATCATCAGTTATTATCAAAGGGTTCAACCCAACAGCCGTCCCTTGGCTTGCTAATTTGAAATTCACATCTTCATCGTGAGTCTGAAACTCCACACCCTCCGGTGTACAATATACGGTACAATATAATTTACACAACAGATCACATCCTACAAGATTTACAAGACTGGAACCACACACCATGAACTGGTGTCTCTCTTTAAATGACCCTATTTTCATTGGTACTTCCTTAGTGACAGGGTTTGTCATTTGTTTATTGGCAACTCCTATAGCTTTGATTTTTTTTCCTGAGGGGTGTAGGTTTGGAACTTCCGCTGTTCTAACAGTAGAACGAGTAGCACCAGTGTCAATCAGGAATGACACGGAGTGGCCATCCACCTCACCCTCTACGACTAGACCATTGTGGTCTGCCTCTAATACTCTAAAACTGTGCCAAGGATATTTTCATGCCGCATTAACTCTGGCGGCTACATAGCGGGGACTTCAGGATCCAGCCTTCCTTGTGCCTGGTGGCGCCGATGCCCACTCCCTCCCGCATGCTGCCCCAGCGCTGATAAGCGCTCCTGCACTCCCGCAGCATGGGATACTTTCATGCCGCATAAACTCTGGGGACTGCTTACCTTGCGCCTGGAGGTGCTAAGGCCTGCTCCCTCCCACACGCTGTCCTAGCGCTGAAAAGCGCTCCTGCAATCCCGCAGCACAGGATAGTTTCATGTCACATTAACTATGGGGGCTGCATAGAGGGGACTGCAGGATCCACCCTTCCTCGCGCCTGGAGGCCCCTACGACCGCTCCCTCCCTCATACTGCTCTAGCGCTGATACAGTCCCACAGCACAGGATGCACCCGGGCGTGTGCCGGGGCACGTTTCCAGGTGAAGACTGGGCCAAGAGCGGGCCAGTCTGTGCCCCTCCATGGCCGTACGAGGCTGGGTTGGGACCACTCACTTGGCCTCAGGATAGATTATAAAGGCTCCCAAGACAGTTCCAAGCTAAGGTAGGCCATAAGTTTGCTATTTATCCCATCTAACTATGGGGAAAAAGCCCCTCACCAAACAAAAGAAACCAGGGGTAAAGGGGAACCTCATCACCCCTCCAATTACTTCCTAACTATCCTTAGCTATGGGAGCTATTTCTACTGAACTTGAGCTAGTGGAGAGTCACATAGATGCCGTGCAGAAGCTGATTGAAACTAAAGACTCCTCAGGGCAGCGTGGATCTTCACAGGCAGAAGTTACAACTAAGTTCCCAGTTGGCAAATTAGCCTTAACCCTAAATCATCTGTCGCCTACACCTACAGCGCCTGCTGAAATTGCTAACCCATGCATCATCCATGAGGCCTTTGTTAATTCTTCTATTACCAACCAAAGTATCCCCCAACATAAAGTACAGAAGCTCGTGCCATCTAAGAGAAAGATGCGCAATGAAAATACCCAGAAGGTTGCTGCAGATGCCAAAGGCCACGCTTTAAGCCCGATGCTTAAGCACAAAATAGGGTTAACTTGATTAGGCCTGACATTAGGGTGGAACTATATGATGTATGTAAACCTTTTTATGACAATCTGGAGACTGGTTAAGGATCTCTGACTGGATGTTTCCACACAGATCAAGGCCCTTGGGGACAGACTTCAAGCTCTCATGGACCTATGCCATAACGCTCTTCAACTCCCTCCTCAGCCTTAGTTCGATCAAGCTTCACACGTCAATGGCTTGTCCTCTCTTGTGAATGTTAATCCCTGTTTTATTCCTACAGATCAGTTATTGCCTCAGCTTCCTCCTTGCAGGTCTCTACATCAAAGTCTTCGGAACCCGCCAAAGACCCTTGTTCAATACAAATTCCTTGATCTGCCAGTTTAAATGGTAATATGGTTACGACCCCGGAGTGTGTGGATCATTTGCAATTACCCCCTGAGTGTACGCCGTACGTTATTATATTATGTACGGGTGTGCATGAAGATTGGCAGGGCTTGAAAAATAAAGTTGCCCACTGGTGCAAGTTAAATTCAGGAAGGTCATTCGATTTAGCGGATAAAATCCTTACGGTTAGGATGGTGGGATGGCTTAGTTACTCTCCTAAAACCTCATGGCGAAATTGTGTAGTAGTGAAATTCAGAAATCCATGCTTGGTGAGCCTATTATTACATAGATTGGATCATTCAGTAAATAGCCTGGGCAAAATCTGAGCTCTTCCACTGGAATTCTTTTCCTGACCGTCTCTCCTACCAACCATGGCCCACAAAATGCCCAGACTTGATTCCATTCTGGTCACTCAGCCTATCACCCCTTTTGTTCATCAAAACAGATATGCAGCACTTTCTCTAGTATGTCGGATGTTGAATGACTTGTTGCGCCTTTGGATTCTCCTACACTTTCTTCACTATCATTACCCCTTGTTGCTGGTACAGCGATTCGTAGAGGAGAGGCTCTGAATATAACTATTGTCCAAGATAGTGTGGTCAGGCCTGGTTGTCTTTGCTTCCTGTCATGGAATATAGCGGAGGTCAGCTAAAAATTGGACAATGAGGACTGGTTGCAACTGATCAATATTATGATATCGTATGTTGCCAAGAGCCCTGTGCCCTTGACGCTTTTCATGTTAACGGGTTTCAATCCTTTTGTGTAGCAGCTATGCCCACCACATCAGGCAGATCAAAGGAGGGGTTAGGGGTCCTTATCTCAATAAGAATTAGCAATTTAAAAGTTGAAGAGCTGCTGTGTAGCCCCTGTTGTCAAATTCTACAATTGTTATTTTCAGGCTTTTTGGATGTCTTGTTAATCAATTTTTATTATTTTACAAATCATCCTATTTACCTAATTGCTGACTTGGACAATTTTATAATAGATTATCTTGAGAGTCACCCAGATATGGAGCTATTATTTGGATGGATAACTTTGACTTCCCCAGGTTTCTCCTTAGGGGAGTCCATGTCTTTGGGGTTATTGATTGGTAAGGGGAAAGTTGAGTGCACTTTATACAGACTCCATATGGGGCTGCGCCAAATCAGATTATTATCAAACAAAATTTACTTTTTTGTTCGGATTTTTTCTAGTGAAGGTGATATTTATCCACCAATCTTCAAAGCTAAAGGTTCAACAATAGATTTTATTCTGTTGTCACTGCATATAGCCCCGTTTATTCAGGAATCGTATATTCTCTCCTCCAGTATCAGTGATCACAATCTTATCGCTATAAGCTTGAAATGTCCCCAGGTCACATCACAGCCTAGTTGCTCGATCTACAGCCCACCAAAAACAAAGTCATTCATATTAAATGAGAAAAAATACATCATGCCAAATATTTTGAAAATGTAACCACCATAAAACAGGTTGAAGTCATGTGTTGTTTATCCGAGGAGGCTAATGCATGTGATGTCCTGGAAAGCTTTGATGGTCTTTGTAAGTTGTCAGCTAGCATGTTGGTCACTAAGAAGAGACAAACGGATTTAACCCTATATAAATGGTTTAACACCACCTGCACGACTGCCTTGAAACAGTTAAAAGTGGTAACCAATGTGTCACCTTGTAATATTGAAGATGTTAGACAGGCAAGGCTTTTTTTTAAAGAGTTTTATATAGCGCAAACTAGACCCGAGACATCGGGTATCAGAGCGCTTTACATAGCACCAGTTTCGTTACAGAAGGACACATTCATTTTTGTTAGGCTCGTGGAGATTAAGTGATTTGCCCAGAATCACAGGATGTTGAGCGTCCTTGCCGAGACTCGAACCTGGTTCCCCAGCTTCGAGGTCGACCGCTCTAGCCGTAAGGCTACATCCTCTCCCCTTGGCTTATTTATAAGGCCACCCTAGTTAAGAGGAAACAGGAGATAAGGAGGCAGGCTTGGGATGATTTGCAAGCTGCCTCAGAACTCAGGTACTCTAGGGCTTTTTGGGAATTTTGGGAAGCTCTAAGGCGATCTTTCTTCTCAGACTAGAAACAGCTCAGAATAGAATGCCATATTCCTGCTGAGGAGTGGGTTTGTCACTTCACTAAAATATTTGGTCAGGGCCATATATCGCAAGTTCCAATGAATATAACACCCCCATCTCTTCATAATATACTAGTGTTAGAAATGGGATTCCTGGTAGGCTGAAGTATGCACCCAAGCCAGGCAGGAGCCACCACTCTAGTCAGGGTAAGCTAGATACACACTAAAAGATAACCTGTTTTCACCCTCTGGTAGCTTGGCACAGAGCAGTCAGGCTTATCTAAAGAGGCAATGTGTAAAGCATTTGTGCAATACACACACACAGTAACACAATGAATACACCACAAAAAGACTCCACACAGGCTTAGAAAATAGATTAATATATGCTGAACAAAACAAGACCAAAACGACAAAAATCAAATGTTTAGAAGTTGAGATATTGAATTTGAATGGAATAAATGCAGTACAGCGCCTAGAAGCAAGTAGCACTAAAAAAGGTTTTTGTAAGTCGCACTGGACTGGGGCAAAGTCAAAGTTCGGGCTGACTGCGATTGAGTGCTGGCCAGATACAGGACCCACGCAGGCCCCGGTAAGCAAAGTACCTTTCCTGGTTGCAAACAATGAGATGCATAAATGTCGAGTTCTGCAGGCACATGATACGTCCAACCTCCCCATGCAGTGAAGGCGATGCATCAGTTCCAAAGACATGTGCCAGAGTTGAGAGGTGTCGAGTGATGCACCAGGTTCTGGCATGCATCATCCGTGTGTCTTTTGCTTTCTCGCCCTAAGTGCGCTGGGTATGCCCAGACGTGGGTCTCGGGCTCCCCAGGCACAGGGTCAAGACTGATTTTCATATGGCTGGGTCTAAACTGGGGTGGCATGGTGAGCAAAAGAACGATGGATTTAACCCAGACCTCTTGATGTGAGGTGAATGCTTGATTTGCTCTGCATTCCATCCATCATCTGTGTGTCTTTTGCTTTCTTGCCCTAAGTGCGCAGGGTATGCCCAGACGTGGGTCCTGGGCTCACCATGCCACTGGATTCAAGCTAGCCTGGCTCATGAGGGGTGATGCCCCGAAACCGGTCCCAGAATGCTTGTTTCCGTTCCAGGGAGGACCTGGCTTGGCAGTTCGGTCGGGACTGTTCCCATGAGGCACAGGATCAAGACTGATTTGCATATGTCTGGGTCTAAACTGGGGTTGCATGTTGAGCAAAAGAACGATGGATTTAACCCAGTAGTCTTGACTGGGGGTGAATGTTTGATTTGCTCTCCATTCCGTCCATCATCTGTATGTCTTTTGCTCTCTCGTCCTAAGTGCGCCGGGTATGTCCAGACATGGGTCCTGGGTTCACCATGCCACTAGATTCAAGCTAGCTTGGCTGATGAGGGCGTTTGCTCTGAACCAGTCCCAGGATGCTTGTTTCTGTTCAAGGGAGGACCTGTCTTGGCAGTTCGGTCTGTTCTCATGAGGCACATGGTCAAGACTGATTTGCATATGGCTGGGTCTAAACTGGAGTAGCATGGTAAGCAAAAGAATGATGGATTTAACCCAGATCTCTTAACTGGGGGTGAATATTTGATTTGCTCTGCATTCCGTCCATCATCTGTGTGTCTTATGCAGTTGAGGGGATGCGTCG
The DNA here is from genome assembly GCA_963921515.1 of Calotriton arnoldi. Lineage (NCBI taxonomy): Eukaryota > Metazoa > Chordata > Amphibia > Caudata > Salamandridae > Calotriton > Calotriton arnoldi. The sequence continues at coordinate 166,346 of CAWUFW010003569.1, read as the reverse complement.
ATCTAACCAAGCTGCAGCGGCGGTAATACACTGTCAAAAGCATTGATCTCTGGAGACAAAAAGCAGAGTTTCTTTGGCGATGTGCCGAGTTTACTACCTCAACTGGATCAGTGCGCCGGTCTGCTATACACAGACAGGAGATGCGTTTAAATCTGTGTTGCAAGTATCTAGGCCACTTCCAGTGAGCCAGACACAAGAGCAGGGGTACATACCTTGATATCCCTGAGTCTCAAGCAACAGAAGGCAAGTCAACAAGCCTTTGGAGATCACTTGGAGTGAAGGAAGAGTGCAGCTCTCATTCAGCAGAATCAGAGAGCAGTAGGCAGAAGGGCAACAAAGAAAAAGACAGGCCTTTCAGATCAGCAGTCCAGTTAAGTACTTAAAGCAACACAACAGTTCTTCTGGCAGAGCTTCAGTTGCAAGTCCAGAAATATCTGTTTTTAGAGGGCCAGAGACCCAGTAGTTATACCCAAAAGTGCTGGTGAGGTAAGGGGGTAACTTCAAAGCAACTCTCTGAAGTGCACAAGTATCCCTTTCAACCCAGTCCTGTCTGCCAGGCTATCTGTGGGGGATAATCAGTCCTTTGTGTGGGGGCAGGAAACTGCCTATTCATGTGAAGTGTTAGTCCCTCCCTTCAATCCAGCCCAGGCAAGGCCATCAAAATGCAGATGTATGTAGATGGGTACTCAGACACACCTATCCATCCTGTGTTGTGGCTGTCTAGAGGGAATGCACAAAGTGTTGCTGTCACCCACCCAAGTCATGTATTGGAGACAGGCTATATAAAACATTTATTCGATTTTACAATAAAATCCTACAAGTACAAAAAAGACCATCATAAAAAAATATAAAATTGTTTACAGCATACAGTGCCACTGTGGGTATCCCCTTTTGTACCACTTTGTAAACCCCCACAAGAAACATTGATATATTATAGCATATTAACTGTGAGTTTAAAAGTTGTAAAAACAAGAAAGCTGGCCTGCCCTGATCCAAAACATGAGTTAAAAAAAGAAGTTTTACACGGATTGTCGGATCGCATTGCCTTATACGCCGATGATGTTTTATTTTTTCTGACAGATGTGAACAGAACAGGGTTGAGGCTGCTTCGCATCATGCACATTTTTGGGGAGTCGTCGGGTTTGTTTATGAACCCCTGCAAATCCACTTTGTGGACCCTTGGGACACAGGTGGACCTGGGTGCTTGGGCACCGACAGTGCAGGTCACTGCGATGGGGATTAAATACCTGGGAGTTTTCCTATCGGACTCGCCGACCGTGTCCTGGGAACGTAACATCCTGCCGGTGTGGGCACGTGTGCGCGAAGAGCTGCGATCCTGGTCTCGTATGCCCCTATCCATTTCCGGTCGATCGGCCATCTTCAAGATGGTATCGCTACCTCGGCTGCTCTATCAACTACAACATTGTCTGTTCCCCATCCCCCCTTCGTGGTTTCGCCAAGTGAACTCGGCACTGGGGCAATTCTTGTGGGCGGGGAGGGCGTCTAGAGTGGCGCTGCGGACATGTTTCCAGTCGACATACTGTGGCGGTTTGGCCACCTCGGATGTCCAGTCCTACTACATGGCCTCGCAATTATTGATATTAAATGACTGGTGGTATGGGGACAGGTCAGACCCTGCCTATGCGGTAGAGCGGAGGTGCATGGGGACCACTACTTTACACACTATTCTCTACTCGGCCCGAAATGCACTGCCGTCTGCCACTAGGGTGGTGTTCCAAGTGTGGAAACAGGCTTTGCGGAAGATGGGGTGGTAGGGCAGGTTGACAAAGGAGACTCCGCTTTGGTCCAATGGGAGACTGCCACAGCTAGCTGGTCTAGCGGGTTTCCGAGATTGGGACAACATAGGGATCTATACCCTGGGAGATGTGATGCGAGGCACAGTGCTTAAGTCCTTTCAAGACCTCCAGCAAGAATACCAGATGCCAAAGACTCAATTTTATAAATATCTTCAGTTTCGGCATGCCGTCCTCCCTAGCGTAGTGGAGCTGGAATCCCACCCTGATTTTAGCCCCATTGAAGCTAAATTGTTTATGGGAGACTTACAAGACTTAAAATCTCCAAAATCTACCAGTCCCTGGTGACGAACTCTCCCACTACACTAGATAAACTGAGGGTAGCGTGGGAGGAGGACCTTGGTCCGTTGGATGGAGAGGACTGGACGGAGGCGCTAGCCTCCCCTAGGGGAGCTGCAATCGCAATGCGGCTCCGACTAATTCAATTTAATTACTTACACCGAGTATACTATACTAGAGCCAGATTGTGGAGAGCAGGCCTAGTTGCGTCCCCGCTTTGCCTCAGATGTGGTCGGGAGGATGGTACCATATTTCATACAATCTGGCAATGTAGGTCGATAGCGAAATTCTGGCGCGGGGTGTTGGCCTGCCTGGCGGAGGTTTTGGGTTGGGAGCTCCCCTTCTCCCCTAAGTTAGTGCTGTTACATATAATGGAGGTGTGTCGGGGGAAATATCTATAAGCGCCACTTGATGTTGCTGGGGTTCACCGTAGCCAAACGAGACATTGCGCGGAAGTGGAAGGCTGAGGCCCCGCCCTCCTTGTTTGCATGGAAGAATGGTCTGGACTTTAACATGGGTCTTGAGACTCCTATCTTTAAAGCACGAGGGTGCCCGCAAAAGCATGCTAAGATCTGGAAGCGTTGGGCGGATTATAGATGCCTTTTCTTGGAGCCTATTCCTGTGGGAGATGCTGCGCTTGTGGGACAGGCGGGTGGAGCTGGGATGCAGGGGTTCAGCGGCTAAGCGGGATGTGTCATAGATGCAGTGGGTGTGAAGCGGACGTTTGAGATGTAGTGCAGAGACAGTGCATTGGGGGGGGGAATTTTGTTGGGTTCATATGATTATTTCTTTTTGATAATTGTTTATATTAAATGTCAATGCAATATTTTTTGCTTTAAACTGTAGCAGATAGCCTCTGGGGTACAGGGCTCTGCGTTGTACTTGACACTTGACGCAATAAAACTTGTTTTTAAAAAAAAAGAAGTTTTAAAAATTTAAGACAGAGCTGTGCAAACATGGAACATATCATCACGATGTGCAAAGGATCACATTTAAAAGACGAGTTACAGGAACAATGTGGAGGATCAGTGTACTTATACCATGTTCCCTCCGGAAAAAGTAACTGGTAAAACAAACCTAATAAAAAAAAAGTCAAAAGACGACGATGGTTAACAGACATCTCGTACAGTAAATATGGCTCTATCTCTGGAACCACCTTAACCATAATTAATTTTTGAAATAATGGTTTGGCCAGTGATAAAGCTTCTCTCTCAGCTGCCATTCTTATGATAAAAGACTCCTTTAGCCAAGCCACATCCTGTTTAGTAATATTAGATGGATTAAAAAATAACTCTGGTCTTCCTAAATTTATAAAGTTATCTCTGATGTAAGCCACCCATGGTGTGTTGTAAATATTGTCCAATTACATGCAATCAAGTATGATTCATCTACTCAGGCTTAGAACTTCTTTTAACCAAACACTACGCCAGAGCAAAAGGGGACGTAACCGGATATAATCTTTAATATAACTAATATTTAGTTCTTCATGTAGAATTTCAATGGGAATATATTGGCCCAAACCCAAAAGCACTCACTGTAAGACATTTATTCTCCGCTATCACTGTCAGGCTTGTTCTGCGCCCGATCATGTGTGTAGACGGGGTGGAGCAAGTCAGGAATAAAGTCAGCCGGCATCGGCGGAAGAGCACTTTGCGTTCTGGTGTATGCTTGCCTGTCTCCCGTCCTGCCCTTTCATTCACTTGTTTACTTCTGGGTCACCTCTAATTCAAGGTCGTCGTTCATCGTCGGGCTGCAGTGTGGCGGCTCTCCTTCTCTCTGCGGATCCGTTTCGCTTCACCAGGCCCCGTGATGACTGCTTGAATGATCCTGCAAAGAAAAAGCAAAAACAAACTTCTAAAGAATCCACGCTTGCTTCCAAGGCAATAAAGTCACCGAAGACCAACTACGGGCAAACCTCGCTCTCAGCCCTCCCTCCGACCCATCCAACACCGACGACGATGCAACCTGCCTGCAACCTCAGACGATGGATAGACGACTGTGCCAACACCCTCGCCCCGCTGAAAAAACTCACCTACAGCGACACCACCAAAAGAGCCAGCTGGTTCACCCCGGAACTCCTAGCTTCCAAGCGTACCTGCCGGAAACTTGAGAAGAAATGGCACAGTGATAAGACACCGGACAGCCACGCAGCCCATAAAGACGCCATCCGTAACCACCACCACCTCATCAGGTCCGCCAAGAGAATCTCCTTCAAAGACCGCCTCGACAACAACGCACACAACAGCAAGGAACTCTTCAACATCGTGAAGGAACTCTCCAACCCCAGCTCCAACACCAACGACATCCCGCCGTCGCAAGCCCTGTGCGATTCCCTCACCACCTTCTTCCACCGCAAGATCGCCGACATCCACGACAGCTTCAACACCCAGACAGCCCCCACTAAGATAGATACTCCAGACCCGCCGCACACCATCGACCATGACCCCTTGCCAGCCTGGGCCAGTGTGAACATCGATGACACCATCAAGACCATGGGCACAATACACTCCGGCTCCCCGTCAGACCCTTTCCCGCACCACATCTTCAACAAAGCCAGCAGCTCCATCGCACCCCACCTGTGCAACGTTATCAATCTCTCCTTCGAGACCGCGACCTTCCCAGAGAGCTGGAAACACGCAGAGATCAACGCCCTACTCAAAAAACCCAAGGTGGACCCGAGAGACCTCAAGAACTTCCGGCCCATCTCCCTGCTTCCGTTCCCAGCCAAGGTCATCGAGAAGATCGTCAACAAACAGCTAACCCGATACCTCGAAGAAAACAGCATCCTGGACCCATCCCAATCGGGGTTCCGCAGCAACCACAGCACTGAGACTGCCCTCATCGCCGCCACCGACGACATCAGGACCCTGCTGGACAACGGTGAGACCGCAGCCCTCATCCTGCTGGACCTCTCCGCCGCCTTCGACACTGTCTGCCACCGCACTCTACGCACACGCCTCCACGACGCAGGGATCCGAGACAAGGCCCTGGAATGGACCACCTCCTTCCTCGACGGCAGAACCCAGAGAGTCCGCCTCCCACCTTTCCGATCCGAAGCCTCCGAGATCATCTGCGGCGTACCCCAGGGATCTTCCCTCAGCCCAACACTGTTCAACATCTACATGGCCCCGCTCGCACGCATCGCCAGACAGCACGACCTCAACATTATCTCCTACGCCGACGACACTCAACTGATCCTCTCCCTCACCAAGGACCCCCTCGCCGCCAAATCCAATCTCCATGAAAGAATGAAGGCCGTCGCCGATTGGATGAAGATCAGCCGACTAAAGCTGAACATGGACAAGACAGAGGTCCTCATCCTCGGCTCCAACCCCTCAGCCTGGGACGACTCCTGGTGGCCAACGACGCTGGGAGCAGCCCCGACACCCACCGACCACGCACGCAACCTGGGAGTCATCCTCGACTCAACGCTCTCCATGGCCAAGCAAGTCAACGCAGTCTCCTCCTCCTGCTTCAACACCCTCCGCATGCTTCGCAAGATCTACAGGTGGATCCCGACAGACACAAGAAGAACAGTCACCCAGGCCCTCGTCAGTAGCAGACTTGACTATGGGAACGCCCTCTACGCGGGAGCCCCGGCCAAGCTCATCAAGCGACTGCAACGCATACAAAACGCCTCCGCACGCCTGATCCTCGACGTACCACGCCACAGCCACATCACCCCCACCTGAGGAACCTGCACTGGCTCCCCGTCGACAGGAGGATCTCCTTCAAACTCCTCATCCACGCACACAAGGCACTCCACAAGACTGGCCCAGCCTACCTCAACAGACGACTCTTCTTCTACGTCCCCAACCGCCAGCTCCGCTCCGCCGACCTCTCCCTCGCCACCGTCCCTCGCATTCGAAGAACAACCACCGGCGGCAGATCCTTCTCACACCTCGCCGCCAAGACCTGGAACACCCTTCCACTAAGCCTACGACAGACCCAAGACCTGCTGACCTTCAGGAGGCTACTCAAGACCTGGCTGTTCGACCAGTAGCAGCACCCCCCCTTTTCTCTCCCCAGCGCCTTGAGACCCTCGCGGGTAAGTAGTGTGCTCTACAAATTCTGTGATTGATTGATTGATTGCGCATGATAGTACAATGTGCTATACTTATCTGATGTAATTAACCATGGCGTTTGGAGATTCCAATTCCTTTTGGGCATTACTAGTAAGCTATGAGAGAAACAAAAGAATAGTTAGTCACACCTGAAGTCAAGGGACTAATTACTAATTATTTTTAGCCCTGCGCATTTTTATGCATATTTCTGTTTTCTTTTAGGAACCTATCCATTTGGGAAATTATGTTTTTGGTTTTCCTTTTTAGAATGAATATCTGTTTTGGGCTTTTTACTGATTCCATGCTATTACATCATTGTAGATCTCACCATATGATATTTTCACTTCATATATACGTACTGTGCTCTGATAAGAGAAACACTTAACTTTCCCTTTTACTTATGTAGATAACTTGATCCTGCTTCTGCTACCTTATGATCATAAGTAGAAGAGGGGAAATTCACCGGTAGTTACTGATTGTGAATACGTTTATAACAGGGGTGCATGGTGTTACATCAATCATATGTACATATTGTAACACATATACTTTTATCTTTACATACAGGAATCACATAAAAAGATCCTAAAGATTACTGTTCATCCCTGAGCGTGTCGTGGCCATGTGTCTTTTATCTTCCCTTGTTTTATCCCCATCGCACCATTTCTGGCTTTGACATCGTTGTGCTTCTATGGTGGGTGAGGGAAGTTGGGACCTCGCTTCAGAACTTGCATCTCGCCCCTGCGGAAACCACAGGTGAGAATTACAATCACAAGAGACTCTATAATCATGTATCCCTATATTTCACTGCCAAAGGTCGAGATTAGTATGCATTTGGCTTTATATACATCCAGCATGGTTTTCAAAGGCTTATGGCTCAGACGGGAAGAAAATTCATTAACCCCAGCATAGGCTCTCATGAGGAAACCCATGTTCTTTTTAATTAACGGTTGCCAACTAAGTTTCAAGTCTAATAAAATACCTAAGTATGCAAAATTATCCACCTTACTTAAGATGTGGCCCTGAACTAAAAAGGTAGTGCTCTTTGTGTTTTTTGGTCCCAGGATCATAACATGTGACTTGCTAAAATTAGTACGCAAATCCAAGCTACTCATAAAATCAACAAAAAGAGTTAAAAGCTGCTGTAAAGATCTTGCTGTGTGAACGAATAAAACAGCATCATCTGAGTGTACAAGGGCCGGGAGCAATCTATCACAGGCTCTTGGGACATCAACACCCTTTACCAGAAGTGCTTTTTCAAGACATTTAACATACATAATAAAAAGAAAGGGGGCCGGGATGCAGCCCTGCCTGACCCCCTTACTAAGTGCACATTCACTATTACTATCAAATCGGACTGAGGCGGTTAAACCAAAATGAAGATCCAAACTGCAACAACGGCTATACGCGGTCCAAAAAGTCAATCTCTGGAGATAAAAGCACCGGTTTCAAGGCAATGCACCGATTATACTCCTGCAATCGGGTCAGTGCACCGGTTCTGCTACACGCAGACAAAAGATGCATTGAAATCCATGTTGCAAGTACATGGGCCACTTCCAGTGAGCCAGGCACAGGAGCAGGAGTAAAGACCTTGATTTCACTGTATCTCAAGCAACAGAAGGCAAGCCAACATGCCCGTGGAGATCACTTGGAATGAAGAAAGAGTCCAGCTCTCCTTCAGCAGAATCAGAGAGCAGCAGGAAGCAGGCCACCAAAGAGAAGAGCAGGCCTTCCAAATCAGCAGTCCATTTAATACCTTTGAGCAGCACAGCAGTCCTTCTGGCAGAGCTTCAATTACAAGTCCAGTAGTACCTGATTTTAGGGGGTCAGAGGCCCAGTAATTATACCCAAAAGTGCCTTTGATTTGGGAGTGACTTCAAAGCAACTCTCTGAAGGGCACAAGTGTCCCTTTCAACCCAGTCCTGTCTGCCAGGCCATCTGTGGGGGTTAATCAGTCCTCTGCGTGGGGGCAGGACACTGCCTATTCAAGTGAAGTGTTAGTCCCACTCTTCCATTCAGCCCAGGCAAGGCCATCAAAATGCAGATGTATGTAGATGGGTACTCAGACACACTTATCCATCCTGTGTTGTGGCTGTCTAGAGGGAATGCACAAAGTGTTGCTGTCACCCACCCAAGATGTGTATTGGAGGCATGCTATATAGAATATTTATTTGATTTTACAATAAAATCTTACAAGTGCAATAAAGACCATCATAAAAAAATATAAAATTGCTTACAGCATACAGTGCCACCGGGGGTATCCCCTATTGTACTGCTTGGTAAACCCCCACAAGAAACTTTGATACATTATAGCTTATTAACTTGAGTTTAAAAGTTGTAAAAACAAGAAAGCTGGCATGACCTGATCAAAAACAGGAGTTAAAAAAAGAAGTTTTAAAAATTTAAGACAGAGCTGTGCAAACATGGGACATATCATCACGATGTGCAAAGGATCACATTTAAAAGAGGAGTTACAGGAACAATGTGGAGGATCAATGTACTTATACCATGTTCCCTCCAGAAACAGTAGCTGGTAAAACAAACCTAATCTAAAAAAAGTTAAAGGACGACAATGGTTAACAGACATCTCGTACAGTAAATATGGCTCTATCTCTGGAACCATTCTAACCATAATGAATTTTTGAAATAATGGTTTGGCCAGTGATAAAGCTTCTCTCTCAGCTGCCATTCTTATGATAAAAGACTCCTTTAGCCAAGCCACATCCTGTTTAGTAATATTAGATGGAGTAAAAAATAACTCTGGTCTTCCTAAATTTATAAAGTTATCTCTGATGTAAGCACCCATGGTGTGTTGTAAACATTGTCCAATTTCATGCAATCAAGTATGATTAATCTATTCAGGCTTAGAAATTCTTTAAGCCAAACACTACGCCACAGCAAAAGGGGACGTAACCGGATATAATCTTTAATATAACTAATATCTAGTTCTTCATGTAGAATTTCAATGGGAATATATAGGCACCAAAAGAAAAGCAGGCCTTCCAGATCAGCAGTCCATTTAGGTCCTTTAAGCAGCACAGCAGTTCTTCTGGCAGAGCTTCAGTTACAAGTCCAGTAGTATCTGATTTTAGGGGGTCAGAGGCCCAGTAATTATACCCAAAAGTGCCTTTGATTTGGGAGTGACTTCAAAGCAACTCTCTGAAGTGCACAAGTGCCCCTTTCAACCCAGTCCTGTCTGTCAGGCCATCTGTGGGGGTTGATCAGTCCTCTGTGTGGGGGCAGGACACTGCCTATTCAAGAGAAGTATTAGTCCCGCATTTCCATCCAGCCCAGTCAAGGACATCAGAATGCAGATGTATGTAGATGGGTGCTCAGACTCACCTATCCTTCCTGTGTTGTGGCTGTCTAGAGGGAATGCACAAAGTGTTGCTGTCACCCACTCCAGATGTGTATTCGAGACAGGCTGTCAGGCAGACAGTGCAGTAAGTGCAGAGAAATGTCCACTTTCTAAAACTGGCATTTCTAAAACAATGTTAAATTCAACTTCACCAGAAAGGAGGCTATCATTACCATTCCAAAGATATGAAACAAGACAAAGCTACTCTTCTCTGATCAGGAATTGCAGCTTAAAGTGTATTAAGGAATTCACAATGCTAGTCTGTGAGAAGTTGGCCTGGTATATGCTGTCCACTAGTTATAGTGGGCACCTTGCACCAGTCCAAACGACCTTTATTGATGATAGGTTTAAAGACAACCTTTATTGAAAGCTATCCTAGTGGTAGCTATGGAGAGCAGCCTTCAGGCTAAGTCTTGAAGGAGTGTAAAGCTGTTTGTTTTACCAGTCTATAATCTCTTGAATGGCTAAATGAAAGGAGACCACACCGGGTATATATATAAAATATATGTATTTATTTCTAAACACACCCTACTAGTCTCTTTATGAGGCTAGAGGTCAAAGCACATATGTTACACTTCAAATATCACAGTAAATTAGCACAATATACGATAGGCCCTAGGGGCGAACCAAACCATATATTAAGAAAGTGGTATAAGAACCACGACTTGACTAGACACAAGGCCTAGAGCCTGTAGACTCGCTGGGACCCCAAGGAACCACCCAAGGTAGTGACACAGGGGACCCACGGGGGACGTGTGCAGTGTTTGAACACAGCCGCGAGCTCCGTTAGCTTCTATGGGGAAAGTCGCGGTTAGAGTTTTAAAGTTTAGGGACACTTCGGAGTGGACTAGGTACAAACCCTTTGGACTTAGAGGGTTCTAGGGCCAACACCCACGGGAGCACCGGAGTACTCGTGTTACCTCACCCAGGGAAGCCGGGTGCATAGGTGTCAAATGGTGTAGGGTCGCTCCGTCGTTTTCAATGGCCGCTTGCTGGAAAGTGCTGCTGCCGGGTCGATGCGAAGTGTCCGAAGAGATCCAAGCCTGGATCGAGGATGGGAAGAACCTGAAAGCAGAGGGGAAAGAGTCTGGGTCACTAGCCAGTGACCAGGGGCACGATAGTCGAATGCCCACCGATGTCGGGTGCTTCAAGTTGGAAGAGGTGAAGATTGTCTCTGCAGCCACGAGGACCAGGAGGTGTCGACGACAACCAGGAGCTGGATTCGAGTTGTCCCACAAAGGATGTCGCTTGCTGCGGTGTCGGTGTCCAGATTGGACACAACAAGCCTTGGCAACAGCAACCCACGCAGGAAGAGAACAAAGGCTTCGGTGCGGACCAGCGAGGTCCGAGGGACTCCCCAAGCAAGGGAGAGTCAGGGCAGGCCTGGAGCAACCAGGGAGGCCCATTGAAAGTAGAGTTGTCCTTCTGAGGGACCCACAAGTCGACGGACAAGGGATCGCGAAGGGACCTCAAGCGGAATCACAAAATGGCGGCCCACGGGTCACTCGGAGTGGGCAGGCCAGCAATCGTCGGTGGATTCACTGCTCGGAGTTAGGGCTACAAGTAACCTAAAGCACAGCCTCTAGGATTGACCAGAAGCTTATGCACTTGCAAATGTGCACAGTGTCCAGGGGTTCCGGTTCCACGGTACCCACGAGGGCTACGGGTCTCAGGTTTGCTGGGGACTTGGGTCAGCCTCTGAGAAGTCTGGAAACCCACCTCCTGGGTTGCAGAGTTGTTGGCGTCCAGCGGGAGCTTCGGAGATGCAGACCGGACAGATGCGTCTTTGGTGCCTGCCAAGCAGGGGAGTAACTCCTTTACTCCAAGGGAGATTCTTCAGTCATCTGGCGTTGAACAGATTGTCGAAGGTCCAGGATTCAGTTTCAGAGTTTCATCCAGGGATATCTAAAGTCCTGTTGCCAGGGTTCCTATCTTATACCCAAGGAAGGGGTTGGACTAACTCAGGGGACCCACCTATGGGAGGGTTTGGAAAGAGGGGTGGCTACACCCATTTCCTTTGTCCAGTTTCGTGCCAGAGCAGGGGCTGGTAGCCCCTGCTAGCCCCTGCAACCGGTTTGAACTGGGCTATGCACAGGGACACCAAATGTGCCCCCGGTGCAGGATTTCAAAGCACTCTGAGAATGCACCCACCCAGCTCCAATACACTAAAGCCTGTCTGGGAGGTGGTAACACCTCCCTGTGACAGGAAACCTATTGTCCAGGCCTCCCCTGCCGGAGTTTCGGTCGACAGCAGGAGGCCAGACTCGTGTCTGTGGCTGCAGCATCCATTTTGTGATGCCAGGGCTCTGTTAGTTGTTACCGGGTATACAGGTGCTGTCATGTCTCTCCCTCTAGAAGGGTGGGATCATACCCCCACACCAGTTACTGGTGTGGGGGTATGATTCCAAGGTGTTTGACACCAAACACGACATGTTTCCGTGCAGCCATCCCAAAGTTAGCATTTACCGTTTGGTTATAATGCACTTAAGTCGGAAGGCAGAATCCCACGTTGGGGCTTTACAGAGACTGTACTTCTCTACAGGAAATAGACATTTCACACCAATGTTGGAGGTTTATGGTATGAAAATCCCTCCGATTTTATCATATGCCATGGAATTCACAACAACAACAATTCCAGATTGGACACAACAAGCCTTGGCAACAGCAACCCACGCAGGAAGAGAACAAAGGCTTCGGTGCGGACCAGCGAGGTCCGAGGGACTCCCCAAGCAAGGGAGAGTCAGGGCAGGCCTGGAGCAACCAGGGAGGCCCATTGAAAGTAGAGTTGTCCTTCTGAGGGACCCACAAGTCGACGGACAAGGGATTCCGAAGGGACCTCAAGCGGAATCACAAAATGGCGGCCCACGGGTCACTCGGAGTGGGCAGGCCAGCAATCGTCAGTGGATTCACTGCTCGGAGTTAGGGCTACAAGTAACCTAAAGCACAGCCTCTAGGATTGACCAGAAGCTTATGCACTTGCAAATGTGCACGGTGTCCAGGGGTTCCGGTTCCACGGTACCCACGAGGGCTACGGGTCTCAGGTTTGCTGGGGACTTGGGTCAGCCTCTGGGAAGTCTGGAAACCCACCTCCTGGGTTGCAGAGTTGTTGGCATCCAGCGGGAGCTTCGGAGATGCAGACCGGACAGATGCGTCTTTGGTGCCTGCCAAGCAGGGGAGTAACTCCTTTACTCCAAGGGAGATTCTTCAGTCATCTGGCGTTGAACAGATTGTCGAAGGTCCAGGATTCAGTTTCAGAGTTTCATCCAGGGATATCTAAAGTCCTGTTGCCAGGGTTCCTATCTTATACCCAAGGAAGGGGTTGGACTAACTCAGGGGACCCACCTATGGGAGGGTTTGGACAGAGGGGTGGCTACACCCATTTCCTTTGTCCAGTTTCGTGCCAGAGCAGGGGCTGGTAGCCCCTGCAACCGGTTTGAACTGGGCTATGCACAGGGACACCAAATGTGCCCCCAGTGCAGGATTTCAAAGCACTCTGAGAATGCACCCACCCAGCTCCAATACACTAAAGCCTGTCTGGGAGGTGGTAACACCTCCCTGTGACAGGAAACCTATTGTCCAGGCCTCCCCTGCCGGAGTTTCGGTCGGCAGCAGGAGGCCAGACTCGTGTCTGTGGCTGCAGCATCCATTTTGTGATGCCAGGGCTCTGTTAGCTGTTACCGGGTATACAGGTGCTGTCATGTCTCTCCCTCTAGAAGGGTGGGATCATACCCCCACACCAGTTACTGGTGTGGGGGTATGATTCCAAGGTGTTTGACACCAAACACGACATGTTTCCGTGCAGCCATCCCAAAGTTAGCATTTACCGTTTGGTTATAATGCACTTAAGTCGGAAGGCAGAATCCCACGTTGGGGCTTTACAGAGACTGTACTTCTCTACAGGAAATAGACATTTCACACCAATGTTGGAGGTTTATGGTATGAAAATCCCTCCGATTTTATCATATGCCATGGAATTCACACAAATTAAAACATGGCAATCTATAAAAGTAAAGGAAGGAACCATACTCCGAAAATTGTTAAAAGTGTCGCATTCGGTACCAGTTCAAGCACTACGTCTCGAGCTATCGGTAACGGGAATCTTTGCTAGAGTAATTGCAAATATCATCAGGTGGGCATACAACTTACTACATGCAGCGCCTGACACCTTAAGGCATCTGTTAAAACTGGAGACTTTTAGAGAGGAAGCGTCTGGGTACACTTTTAATAGGAATTTAGAAAAAGCCTTTGAGGTTTCTCAATGCACTGTCGTACTCCTACAGGAGTGGTCTCCAGCACACTTGAAATTGTTTTTAAAACATTTGGCCCCTAGAATCAGTTACGAATTGGATAAAGAGCATTGCATTCAATTGAAGCATTATAAAGTGTTTGCAGAAAACATAGAATTTAAAACCTATGCTCCCTATTTACGTTTTCAACTAAAGCATGGGGTAAGGCGCTGTATCCTACTCTTACGTTTGGGTATACTCCCTTTAGCAAAATTTTTAGCTAGCTGGGAAGGTACAAATAATCCCAGAGGCATATGTGAGTTATGCAAAGGTGGCCGACAAGATTTGCTTCACATTTTACTAATCTGTCCTAATGCGAGTATAGTAGCGGCACGTCGTCGTTATATAATTCCAATTCAATTAAAGTATAATGCACTCTTGGCCCAAGATTTAATTATGTTGTGTAACTCTCCAGTAAATGAATTTGTTTGTCATAACCTGTATAAGTTTAAAAAAGTTTTTGAAGCTGTTCTAAAGTTAAAACGCCTAACCAGAAGTTTTTATCTTATTTTTATAGAATGTTGTATGGGTAGGCGATAGAACATTGTTATGCCCCATTTTATAGTGTGTTTTAAAAGCAAAATGTTGTACATGTAGGCGATAGAATATTGTCACTGCTCCATTTTGTAGTGTGTTTTAAAAGCAAAAGTTTTATCATCTAATCATTTTAAATTTAATAATAACAATTTTATCCTTGTATTTGTTGATCTCAGTCGAGGTCTGAATCAAATACATTTTTTTACTTTACTTTACTTTACTTTACTTTAAGAGTATCTGGTCAGGCTGCATCACAGACAACCCCGGAGAATAGATTCCGAAGGCTGCAGAGGGGCTCTGCTCATGCATGGGCACCCTCTCACACAAAACCAAGCACCCTGCCTTCAGGATTGATAAGGCCTGCCATAGGGGTGACTGATAGGTTTATATGTGCAGTGATAGGGTGAGATATAGTGAACCTATATCTCAGTAAGGGGTGCAGGCACCACCTCACTCAGGCTGCTGTAGCAGTCCTGTGGTGTCATTTTGGAAGGTTTCCCAGGGGTGGCATAATACATGCTTCAGCCCCTGGTAGGCCTCTGGGGTACCTGTGCCCTGGGTACATAGTATACCATATTCTAGGGACTCATAAGGGCACCCCAGAATCCAATCTGTGGTGTACCTAAGGTACAGGGAATCAATTTAGAGAGGAAGCAGCTAGGCTGGGGTCCTGGATAGCAGGGCCCCAGCCAGACTAAAGTCGAAAAACAGTGAAACATCAGCAAAAAGTGGGGGTAACCATAAGAAGCAGATCCTACTCTCCTACACAACCCCCCCCAAACGCAGGGACATTAAACTAACCTTGACCAGTTGAGTCTTCATGTTCTAAGTGGAAATATCTGGAGAGTCCATCTGCATTGGTATGGCTACTCCCAGGTCTATGTTCCACTGTATAGTCCATCCCCTGTAGGGAAATGGACCACCTCAAAAGTTTGGGGTTTTCACCCTCCAGGAAATGCCCTATATTTAGGTGCTAGTAAATCCTGCATTCAGCGACTCCAAAGAATTCAAAATGCGGCAGCTCGTACTTTGCTGGCCCTCCCAAGATCCTGTTCTGTGTCTAGTTCTCTGTCCAGGCTTCACTGGCTGCCGGTGGAGAAAAGGATTCAGTTCAAGACTTTGTGTGTCGCTCATAAAATCCTGAATCATCAAGCCCCCAAGGTCTTAGCGAATTGGCTAGTGCCATATATCCCGAGGCGTTCTCTTCGCTCTGCAGATAAAAGGCTAGTCTGCATCCCTCGAGTTTGTAGAGCCAGAGCAGGCGGACGCTCATTTAAGGTATTGGCAGCTAGGCTTTGGAACTCCCTTCCCTCTAGGATTAGAGGACTACAGAACCTTTTAGAGTTCCGGAGAGCCATAAAGACCTGGCTCTTTCCGGGGTAGCCTCGGGGTATTTTTTCTTTCTCTGTTTCATGAAAGTTTACCTGGGTAGCGCTGGGACGCCCCATTGCTGGGGCAGCTATGCGCTGTACAAATTCGGTAAATAAATCTGTTTTAGCCATAAGAGGGGCTTATGGTCTGTCTGAACAAGGAAGTGAGTGCCAAACAAGTATGGCCTCAACTTCTTCAGAGCCCAAACCACAGCAAAGGCCTCCCTCTCTATGGCTGACCAACGCTTCTATCTGGGGGTCAGCCTTCTGCTAATAAAAGCTACTGGCTGATCCTGACCTTCATCATTCAACTGTGACAGTACAGCCCCTACCCCCAACTCAGATGCATCTGTTTGTACAATGAACATTTTGGAGTAATCAGGACTCTGCAGAATGGGAGCAGTGCACATGGTCTGCTTCAGGTCATCAAATGCCTTTTGACAGCTAACTGTCCACTGAACCTTTTTGGGCATTCTCTTAGAGGTAAGGTCATTCAATGGGGTCACTATGGATCCATAACCTTTTACAAATCTTCTGTAGTACCCAGTCAGGCCCAAGAAGGCTATCACCTGAGTCTGGGTAGTGGGAGCAACCCAGTCCATTATGGTCTGGATTTTGCTCTGCAATGGGTGAACCTGGCCTCCACCCACAAGGTGGCCCAGGTACACAACCTGACTCTGCCCTATCTGGCACTTAGTAGCCTTGATAGTTAGGCCTGCTTTTTGCAGGGCCTCCAAAACATTCCTTAGGTGGACCAGGTGATCCTCCGAGGTGGAGCTAAAGACAGCAATATCATCTAGATATGCTGCACTATAGTCTTCCAGGCCTTTAAGGACTGTATTCACCAACCTTTGGAAAGTGGCAGGTGCATTTTTCAAACCAAAGGGCATCACCACAAATTGATAATGCCCACTAGGGGTAGAAAATGCTGTCTTGGGCTTTGCATCATCAGCTAGTCTGATCTGCCAGTAGCCAGCTATCAAGTAAAATATGCTCAGAAACTTGGCTGAGGCCGAAGTATCTATAAGCTCATCTGCCCTTGGGATGGGATGGGCATCAGTCCTAGTGACTGCATTGAGACCCCTGTAGTCCACACAAAACCTCATTTCTCTCTTGCCATCTTTGGTGTGAGGTTTAGGCACAAGGACTACTGGACTAGCCCAAGGGCTATCTGAGGGTTCAATGACTCCCAAATCCAACATCTTTTGGACCTCTGTCCTGATACAATCCCTGACATGATCAGGCTGCCTGTAGATTTTATTCTTGACAGGCAGACTATCCCCAGTGTCCACTTCATGAGTGTACCAGGTAGTCTGACTAGGTGTCAGGGAGAACTTTTCTGCAGTCAGTGTGTTGCTGGACAGTGAGGCTGCCTGCCAAGGCTACACCATCTACTGATCCATCATCAGGGTTCTGAGAGAGCAGGTCAGGGAGTGGATCACTCTCTTCCTCCTGTCCCTCATCAGTAGCCATGAGCAAGCCCATGTCTGCCCTGTCGACATATGGTTTCAGTCTGTTGACATGAAGTACCCTATGGGGACTCCTGGGAGTTCCAAGGTCTACCAAGTAGGTAACCTCTCCCTTCTGTTGAACAATTGTATGGGGGCCATTCCACTTATCTTGGAGAGCTGCTGGGGCCACAGGCTCCAACACCCACACCTTCTGTCCTGGCTGGTACACAGTCAGCACAGCCTTTTGGTCATGCCAGGCTTTTTGTAATTCCTGGTTAGCCTCAAGGTTTTTGGTTGCCTTTTTCATATACTCTGCCATCCTGGAGCGGAGACCAAGTACATAGTCCACTATGTCCTGTTTAGGGGTTTGAGAGGTAACTCCCATCCCTCCTTCACCAGACACAAAGGACCCCTAACAGGATGGCCAAACAAAAGTTCAAAAGGGCTGTAACCCACCCCTTTTGAGGCACCTCCCTGTAGGCAAATAAAAGGCAGGGCAACAGGATGTCCCATCTGCGCCTAAGCTTTTCTGGGAGACCTTTGATCATGCCCTTTAAGGTTTTGTTGAACCTTTCAACTAAACCATTGCATTGTGGGTGATAGGGTGTGGTGAACTTATAATTCACTCCACACTCCTTCCACATTGCAGTCAAGTAACTAGACATGAAGTTGGCACCCCTGTCTGAAACTACCTCCTTAGGAAAACCCACCCTTGAGAATACTCCCAAGAGGGCCCTTGCCACCACAGGTGCTGTGGTGGTCCTAAGTGGAATTGCTTCTGGGTACCTAGTGGCATGGTCCACCACCACCAGGCTAAATCTGTGCCCAGAGGCTGTTTGAGGATCCATGGGACCAACTATATTCCATTCCATTCAACTTTATTTCGGTCATAAAAGGCCATAAAAAGTAAAAAATACATATACATACATATATATCTCTTTTAGGAGAAATCATGACATTTCATTGATAGCAGATTACAAAATATGGCCAGAGAAACATTTTAGTTTGTCCAATGACTTTACACCAGTTAAAAACAAAGATGGTTAAAACCAGATAAAATGTTTAATTTTTTTTAAAAGTAATAACATTATTGGAGGGGACATTTTTTACAGTTGCTGAGATACATTACAAATGGCCCTACACCTGTGCCACATAGAATTGAGGAATCGGGACACGGCAAAAACTATGGGGGGGTGTGTGTCAAATCTTAGAATTCTATACACCTCCAAACACTGTGTACAGCCCAAGTTCCTACATAGTGGTATGAGCCAACGCCGTCTGGCAGATTTGTAGCCGGGGCAAAAGAAAAAAACATGAATATCAGTCTCCTCAGGACTGTTGCAAGCGGGACATCCAGCAAAGAGATCTTTTGACCATTTATTCGTAAAAGCGTTAACCGGGAGGGTCCCTGTTCTAAACTGGATATACAGCTTCCTAGCCATAAGGGGCTGTATATCGTCCAGAAAGGGCTCAAAAAGATACTCGGCTTTTATATTGAAGAAGTCAGCCGTTAGGTGCCCGAGTTTGGTGTTCCCCTGCAGATCGGCTAATTTGAGTGATCTATATGCTCTTACGAGTTGAAGTCGAGATATTATTGGGGACACTTCCTCGGGATTGCTCCACAGGTTAAACATGCCTATTCTAGCGCAGGCTTCTTTGATGAACTTGAGCCATGGCAGTTTTCCAGCCCCCTGAAGTCCCAGGACCCCCTTGAGTTCTTTTTGGTAGGATACTAATTCAGGGGTCGCCCACAGTCTGCGCCAGAAGGTCAATGGTCTTAGTCCGATCTCCTCTGCAATGGGTTTGATTCCTAGGTCCAGGCGCAGGGGGATGAGGGGAGTGCTGGGCGGTAGGCCCAAGAGCTTTCTCATAAATTAATTCTCTATTTTGGCCAATCCGCCAGAGGGGTGGTGACCCCATAATTCCGCCCCGTACATTACAGCACTCCTTACTTGAACTTTATATATTTCAGCAACCGGGCCAGGCGGTTTGTATAGGGAATTCCTAAAGGTTTTAGTGATACCCCCACCATCTGCGCTAGCCTCAAGCCTGCCTTGTCTAATTGTGGGCCCCATTCGAATGTTTCGGACAACGTGACACCAAGGTATTCAAAGACAGTCACCCTCTCTAACAAGGTGCCATTTAAGGAGGGGTTTGGGCGAGATGTTTTGGCCGGGTTGAAGACCATAAATTTGGTTTTCGTGGTGTTAATCTCCAACCCTCGGTTTTTACAAAATAAGGAAAAACTGTCCAAGATCCTTTGAATGCCCATAGGGGACTTGGACAACAGCAAAGTGTCGTCCGCAAACATCATTGCTGGCACCCTGCCTTGCGCCAGCTTCGGGCGTCATTGTCCGCTATTTCGTTTAGTTGGGCCACCAAGGCGTTGATGAAAAGGCAAAACAGGGTAGGGGCCAGCACACACCCCTGTCTCACTCCTCTGTTAACTGGGAAGCGGGGGGTCAATTCTCCATATTTCCCATACCTGACTTGGGCAAAGTTGCCTGTATGCAATCGCATAATCAGTGACAACAATTAGGGCGGGATACCCAGCTGCTCAAGAACCTCCCACAGTTTGGCTCGGGGGACCAGATCGAAGGCCGAATTAAGGTAGACGAAAATCAAATAGAGGCTGCCACCCTCTATTGACACCGTCTTCCAGAATAATAGTTGGAGCCTGAAGAGCTGGTCGATGGTGGAAATATTCTTCCGAAACCCGGCCTGATACACACTCAGAGCTTCCCGCTCTTCCATCCAAGAGTGAATTCGCTCAAGAAGGATCCTGGCGAACAATTTCTGGGTGACATCTATCAGGCTGATTGGCCTGTAGTTGGAGGGCAAGAGGGGTGAGCCTTTCTTAAAGACTGGAAAGATTTCGGCCCCTAACCACGTATCCGGGATCTTCATGCCTAACAGAATGGCGTTGAATATTGCCCAGAGATAGGGTCCCCAAATATTAGGTTCCTCCCTAAACAAGTCCCCGGGGATCTTGTCTAGCCCAGGGGCCTTACCTAGGGGGAGCTTCCCAATTGCATTTAAAACTTCTTTTAGAGTAATCCATTGGGGGTCTTCATTAGGATTCCCTATAGTTGCTAGAGACGCTGCATCTTTGGGCTCTATGGGTTCCTCAGTGGAATATAGAGCTTGGAAATGCAGCTTCCATGCGGCTGCAGCGATGTTTGGCTCTAACGCCGAGTTCTCTATACTGCCGTCTGCTCTAACTAGAGACCAAAACTTCTTCATGTCCCTATTAAAGAGCGCTGCCTTGATGTCGTCCCACCTTTCAAGCTCCCAGTTCTTCTTGGCTAGCTTGATACTATCTCGATACTGGGCCCTGCTTGATTTTATTAAGGATCTATCCTTGAGTTTAATAGCGTCAATAAGGGCACCCTTTGCCTTGCGGCAAGAGTTATTAAACCAGGTTTGCTTGGCACCCTTGTTGGGCTTAGAATGTGTCAAAGGGTTAAAAATGTTAGTCAGGCTTGTTGACAATTCTTCATGCAGTGCCTCTAATCTACTAATGGTGTGTGGAGTGTTGAGTTTTGCGGCAGCCGACTCCATTTCCATTAGGGGCGAGATGATTAGAGAATATAATGCGGCTGCCTTGTCTGGTGACTGCTTGAGTTTTCCCCACTTTATTCTTCTTCGATTGTTGGCAAGAGTTAAGTTGGTACCTACAGGGGTGCCAATAGTCGTGGCATTACAAAATTCTGGGGGCTCCAACTCCACTATCAGGGCGTTATGATCACTGTCAATTCTTGGCATGACAGCGAAGTCAACCACCCACCGCCAAATGCTTGTCTCCACTAGAATATAATCCAGCAGGGAAGATTGTCCTGGTCTATTAAAGGTTAGCTTCCCTGGCTGGTCAGACTTGGTACGGCCGTTACACGCCCTCAAAGAGTGGGTTAGGGTTACTGCATTTATCTGGAGTACCAGAGGAGTCCAGGCCTTTACCGGTGGAATTTGAGGATCAGGGATTAGCCAAAGACTATCCTCGTCGCTAGAAGGGGCATCAGTGGGGGCAGCCAAGGGCTCAAATTGGCAATTAAGGTCTCCCCCAATAATCAGTCTAACATTTAGGGGTACTGTGTCGATGAAGGTGTTAAGTAGATCTATGATCGGGGATTCCTGTGTGATGTTTACAGGATGGGAATAGATGTTAATGAGAGCAAGTTTTAAATTAGAGGGAAAAGTGAGTACAATACATTGGATATCGTTGGATGCGGTGTTCAACTGAACCGCGGTACAATCCAGGTGGGTGGCAACCCAGGTGCATAAGCCCCCGAGGACCTGCCTCTTCCCCTGAGGTGGCCTGGACGTTGAAGGTTGCATAGCCCCCCCTCACTATATCCTCTCTTGCCCAAGTCTCCTGAAACATACACACATCATGCTTCCCTACTAACTGCCCCCAATCTGGGCAGTGCAGTTTGTTTTTTATTCCAGCGATGTTCCAGGATAGGATCCTTAACTTATGACCGGCGGAAGAATTACCACTGTGTGCATTGTGACAGTTGTTACTAGGACTTCGAATAACATCTGGCTGAGCCATGGGAATTACTTCGGCTTTTTTCGTTATAGGAACACTCCTAGCTTGGCTAGGGGTTACATAATCGAAAGGAGTTAAAGATGGATTATTATGCATAGATACACCTATCCCGTAATGATCTAAGGCTCCCCAGAGAGATGAGGGTTGTTGGTCCCCTGGTTCGTCTTCGTTGCTATTGTGGATATGGTGTGCCTGTTTCCCACTAGTATTCATCCCAGCTACCCTCTTGAACCCCCCCGTCCCAGTGTTGGGGTTATAGCTGTCTTGCAACCCGAGTCAATCCATCTCCTCGAGGGGCCCATATCTGTTTGCCACTGGGATGTTAAAAAGAGGTCTAAGGGGTTGGGCTGCTATTGGATAAGGTTGGAATCTATTTATTGGGGCCCTGTATACTGGAGTCCAAGGCAGAATGTAGTTGCCTGGATAGAAAAAGTCCAAAGTGTAAGCTCGGACATCCGTGCGCAGTGCTTGGGTGCTAGCAAACTGGCCTGCAATTGTTTGTACGGTCAGGGGTTGCTAAAATTGATAACTATGCAATCTCCTTGGATTGTTTTGGGATTTTCGCCCACCCATCCCACTCTTCGAACCATTAAAATTTCCCCAGCCCTGTCATAGGTAAACTGCTTGTGCCTGGTTAACCAAAAAAGACACTTATTCCTTAAATCTAGTTGCGATTCTTTCTGCCCATTATTGATCTCAGGGACCCCTGTTAATATTATGACATAGGGGAGTGAGGCTGGGGGTAGGTTTATGGTCGGTCTCATCTGTTGCACTGGTCCTGTAACCTCGGCCACTGCTGGATGTAGCCTTTCCCCGCCTTCCCTCTGTTCTATATGGACGGGCCCTCTTCTATGTGGGACCTCCCTAGGAGGGGCAGGGCCGAATGTCGCCCTAGGATCATAGGATAGATGTATGGCAGGGTTTTCAGAACGTGCCGGGATGTTAACGGCCGGCACGGCACTAGCAGCCTCTGCCCTTCCGGCACTTGATTGGGCAGCGGGGTTTGGAGCCATCGTGGACCCCTTCTGGCCAGTGAAAGATTGGGCTACGCTGACTGTCTGAGAGCTACAGTCTTTCCTCTTCCCTAGGACAAGAGTGGTTCTACCAGGGGAATTGCCCTTGCTGCTCATCTCAGTCAGTTGCCCTGTACCTACTTGTTTGAGTATGAGCACAAGCTCTTCCTTTACAATACCTCTCATCTGGTTCTCCAACTCCACTACCAGGTTCCTCACCCAAGTGGGACAGTCAGAAGCTGTTAGGGGGTTGGTAAAAGGCTCAGCCATTCTATCACTGCTAACTAGTTCAGGTGCGCTGTTTGCTATATCTGGGTTTTTCCTTCTCTTGGTTTCTGCCCCATTTCCAGTCTTGCGTTTGATGGTCTTAAGAGAGGTGGTAAAGATGCCACCTTTACGGGTTTTTGGCTTCACTGGGTGTTGTTTAGGTGATGGTGAGGATGACTCAATTGTTCTAGACAGGGATTCTGTTGGTCTCAGTGGAGAACCAGGAGTTGTTGATTGAGGAATGGGTGATTCAGGCCCTGGTCTGAATAAGTCTGGAGTTAAAGACAGACGCCTCTCCGTTAGTTCTATTTCGGTTGACACCACCCCAATAGCCCTCTGGAGCATCCTATCTATTGAGGTTTGGGGCAAAGGGGCCGGGATGGAGACATGGGGCCCTTTTTTTACTGCACAAATGCGCTTGCCCATATTTAATTCAAGGAAGGGGCACCCCTAGCGCAAGCCAGTGAGGCGTAGAGCCAACTAAGGCACAAGACCAAGATTGGATTTAAAACGGAAGATATTTGATACACAAGGTGTATGCCAAAACAATAACACTGAGGTTATAAGCTAAAAATAATAAGAAACAATATTTGCATATGAAATGTGCCTCAGTTAATAAACAACTTAATATGGAGCAGTTCCGCGTGTTGTTCCTGTGGGACTCTGAGTTACAAATTCCCTGTATTCACCACCAGGTCCATCTAGGAGTTGCAAGGAACAAGCTAGCGCTTCTGCCGGATGAATTGAGTGTGTTGAGGACAAACGACTAAATTAAGGGTCCCGGACAGTCTTGCCAGTGCCGATGGAACGATGATTCAGGAACCAAGGGGGGTGGCCCTGCCCTGCCTCTTCCTGGCAAGGACGGGCCTGCCCTTGGCCCGCGCGCGTCCCGTGCCGCGGGGGGAGAGGCTGCGTTATGTAGCGCAATGGAAGCGCCTCCCCCTCACCTGCGGTAGCGGAAGCAGGAAGGCTGTGACCCTTGGTGCACCCTGGGACTCGTAGTCCCACCAGGGTGGATGGCAACCCCGAGGTGTCTCGGTGAAACGTTCCGGCTGTGTGTAAGTGAGGGGTCTGGGCTTAAGCTCCTGCCAGAGTATGGAGCTGAATGACAGGAGCAAGCAGCAATTTACACATACAACTAAATGGGTGAGCAGTTCAGCTGGCTGTTATATTTGCAATATCCGTTTCCATTAGTTAAAATGGTCGAAATTCTCTGCCATTTAAGAAGACGCCTAATAAACCGAAAGTAATCTGTGCCATTTAATTGGGCGCTGTGATAAACCGGACACAGCCTACTCTATTTAACAAGACGCTCTGATAAATATACGTTCCCCATGCAATAAAAATGTTAGTCGCTCTTGTTTTTTAAGGGAGCGCCACTATGCATTGTGGGACCTGTAGTTTCACGTGTCGTACTAAAAGCCTACAAATTCCGGCATGGCTAGTACTGTTGGTCGACAAACACGACTGACTGAGAGCCAAGAGACAGGAGTGCATAAACGGGACAAAAACGTGCTATGTCACAACAGGTCCGTGAGTGCAGTCACTGCATTCAATAGTTTTCATGTCGGAGGGAGTTTGCTGCGCAGTGCGAGCTGCCCTGGCCCGGCAGACTGAGGGTTTCTGGATTGAGGAAGTGAAGGATCCGCCTGCATGTGCTGCTTCTAATTCCTTTTCCTCTGGCCTGTGAGGAGGGGAGACCTGCCGCTCTGATGAAACAAGGTCCGATGAGGGGGGGCCTTTACCAAGAAAGAAACAGACCACAGGCCGCTTCAGAGACCCGCACCCCCGACAAAAGAGACACCCGCGACGCAGCAGAACTGCTTGCGCACAGCTTTTTTCCTTTTCTCCCTTTCTCCCTTCCTTCCTTTTTCCAAAAAATGAAGAGCAAGCAGAGAAAGAGTCAACAGCAGCGTTGTAATTCCGGTCAACCCCTGCTTACTTATTGTCTTGTTCTTTTACCGCCCAGTGCCTCCAGCAGCCTTCGTCTCGTAGCGGCGGCCCCGCCTTCCTCCAGCAAAGCCCACAACGCGGGAGGTCAAGGCTGCGGGGAAAGAGACGCGCACAGCAGCCGCCGCAGCTGCAAATCTCCGGCCGCTGACATGACCCAGCGGGGGCCAGCAGGCCCGACGAAGCCTCCTCAAGCCTTTTCCTTTACGGATCCCGGCACGGAGCAAACACCCACAAAGCTCCAGCAGCAAGCCGCATCCGCTAACAGGATGGCCAAACAAAAGTTCAAAAGGGCTGTAACCCACCCCCTTTGAGGCACCTCCCTGTAGGCAAATAAAAGGCAGGGCAACAGGATGTCCCATCTGCGCCTAAGCTTTTCTGGGAGACGTTTGATCATGCCCTTTAAGGTTTTGTTGAACCTTTCAACTAAACCATTGCATTGTGGGTGATAGGGTGTGGTGAACTTATAATTCACTCCACACTCTCCTTCCACATTGCAGTCAAGTAACTAGACATGAAGTTGGCACCCCTGTCTGATACTACCTCCTTAGGAAAACCCACCCTTGAGAATACTCCCAAGAGGGCCCTTGCCACCACAGGTGCTGTGGTGGTCCTAAGTGGAATTGCTTCTGGGTACCTAGTGGCATGGTCCACCACCACCAGGATAAATCTGTGCCCAGAGGCTGTCTGAGGATCCATGGGACCAACTATATCAATCCCCACCCTCTCAAAGGGAACCCCCACCACAGGTAGTGGTATCAGGGGGGCCTTTGTGGTTCCACCTGCCTTCCCACTGGCTTGACAGGTGACACAGGAGCGACAAAACTCCTTGGTGTCTTCAGACATGTGGGGCCAATGAAAGTGAGGAACAATTCTGTCCCAAGTCTTGTTTTGGCCCAGGTGACATGCTAGAGGAATATCATGGGCTAGTGCCAATAGGAAGCCCCTAAATTTCAGAGGTATTACCAACCTCCTGGAAGCACCAGACTTGGGGTCTCTACTCTCTGAATACAGGAGTCCATCATCCCAATATATTTTACGGGCGCCACTAGCATTCCCAGCAGCCTCATCAGCAGCTTGCTTTCTGAGGGTTTCAAGAGAGGGGCAGCTCAGCTGCTCCTGGCTCAGATCTGCCCTGGAAGGGCCCCCTGTCCCCAAGAACTCAACCTGATCAGGTTCATCTCCTCTGGGACAGTTCCTTCTTCAGGACTAAGATCATCTCCCTCAGGAGGCTGATCTGTATTCTGAGTCAGGGGGGAAGGCTCTGCCTTAACCCTACTGCTCCTCCTCTTGGGAGGCACCTGGTCCATTCTTCCAGAATCCAGGGCCTGTTCAGTGTTAGACTTTTTGGCCTGTGACCTGGTCACAGCAAAAACATGTGCAGGGATCCCTAGCATTTCTGCATGTGTCCTGAGCTCCACTTCTGCCCAAGCTGATGTTTCTAGATCATTGCCAAGCAAGCATTCAACAGGGAGGTCTGCACTTACCACAACTTTCTTGAGGCCAGTTACCCCTCCCCAGGAGAAATTAACAACTGCCATGGAATGGTCTGTCCTGACATTGCTAGCATTGGTCACTTGGTACATCTCACCAAGTATAATCTGCCCAGGAGCCACAAGATCTTTTGTCACCATTGTGACACTTGCTCCTGTGTCCCTGAATGCCAAAGCCTCTTTTCCATTTATCAAAGGCTGCTGTCTGTATTTGCCCAAGTTACTGGGACTCACAAAGTAGGACATGTCCATGCCTCCATCACAGACCAGGACAGCCTGAGTTGGAACTCTGACTAGGCCAGAGCCCATCTCAGAACCCAGGGTTAACCCTACTACACCCTTATGCTGAGTACCACCAATTGTAGCTGCACTAGGGGGAACAGTTGCCTTAGGGGCAATGGTGGCTGGACTTGAGTCTTTGGACTTGGTGCAATCACTGGTCCAGTGTGTTTTCTGTTTACAGATCTTACACCATGGTTTCTTTTGGCCTTTACTTTTGTTAGATTGAAATTCCCCCCCAGAAGAAGATTTTTAGGGACCTTGAGAAGACTTCTGGTCTTTACCCTTTTCCCCACCCTTGTCAGAGTTCTTAGAATCTTGCTTCTTTGGGTAACCACCTTGGCTCTGAACCTTCTGCCTCACCCTGGTTCTGACCCATTTGTCTGCCTTCTTTCCCAATTCTTGGGGAGAGGTCAGATCAGAGTCCACCAGGTACTGATGCAACAGCTGATTTTGACAATTATTAAGGATCTGCTCCCTCATAATTAATTTGTACAATCCTTTGAAATCACACACCTTACTGCCAAGTAACCAGCCCTCCAGAGCCTTAGTAGCACAATCTACAAAGTCCACCCAGTCTTGATTCTGTGCCTTTTGGGTATCTCTGAACTTTATCCTAAATTGTTCGGTGGTTAGGCCAAACCCCTCAATCAGTGCACTTTTCAAGATTTGGTAATCATCAGCATCCTCTTCTCTTACAGTGAGGAGCTTATCTCTACCTTTGTCTGCAAAGGAGAGCCACAAGATTGCTGCCCACTGCTCCTGGGGGACCCTCTGAACTTTACAGGCCCTTTCCAGTGCAGTAACCCATTTGTGGATGTCATCCCCACTCTGGTAGGGAGGGACAATCTTGCTTAGGTTTCTATGGTCATGAGACCTTTCCCTAATACTAGGGACGTTGCTGCCACCATGGGACTCTAGTCCCAACTTTCTTCTAGTATTCTGAAGCTCTAGGGGCTCCCTATCTAAAGCCAACTGCTCTCTTCTGATTCTAAGCTGAGCTTCTTCATACTTGAGCAGTCTCTCTTTCCTTTCATGAGAGGATTCCCTCCTATGAGAGGAAACAAAGGTCCCTACTGAGGTGTCAGAATGGTTAGACTCCTGAGAAGGAGATCTTGACCTTCTAGGCACACTCTCAACTCTCCCTGGTGGGATAAAGAGGGGGCCATTGTGGCCATCCTCCTCATCTGCAGGGGAGCTGGATCTCCCAGGTTAAGATCAGTGTCATCTTCCTGGTCAGCTTCAGAGGTCAGGTCATGGGTATCTTCACCCCTTGGCCTTTCCTCATCTGCTGCCCCACCCTCTCTGCCTACCCCATCAGACCCTGAGGTCTTTCTGAGATCATCTAACAGCAGTACCTCTATGAGGCGTTGGGTGCTTGCAGTTTTTTCTGTCTTCAATTTCCTAGTACTACACAATGCTCTCAATTCCAAGAATTGGAGGTTGTCATACTTGGATGGTGGAAGCCCATTGGCTTCTGGCAGGGACCCACTGGTTCCTGGCCTTGAAGACATCACTAGTGAGGTGTGGTGTATGCACTACCTACTCTAGTGTGGCCTACTAAACTCTCTTGAGTTGTAGAAAGGGTGTGCTAAGCCCTTGACACACAACTCTAAGTTCAGTAGAACTTACTGTAATTTTAAGCTTGAATTATATGTACCTCAGGTACCTTTAGTGGTTTTCAGTTAGTCACTCACTTGAGATTATCTGGTAAAACAAAGGCAAGCTTGAATCCAACTGCTGCACACCAATGTGAGAAGTCGGCCTGGTATATGCTGTCCACTAGTTATAGTGGGCACCTTGCACCAGTCCAAACGACCTTTATTGATGATAGGTTTAAAGACAACCTTTATTGAAAGCTATCCTAGTGGTAGCTATGGAGAGCAGCCTTTAGGCTAAGTCTTGAAGGAGTGTAAAGCTGTTTGTTTTACCAGTCTATAATCTCTTGAATGGCTAAATGAAAGGAGACCACATCGGGTATATATATAAAATATATGTATTTATTTCTAAACACACCCTACTAGTCTCTTTATGAGGCTAGAGGTCAAAGCACATATGTTACACTTCAAATATCACAGTAAATTAGCACAATATACGATATGCCCTAGGGGCGAACCAAACCATATATTAAGAAAGTGGTATAAGAACCACGACTTGACTAGACACAAGGCCTAGAGCCTGTAGACTCGCTGGGACCCCAAGGAACCAACCAAGGTAGTGACACAGGGGACCCACGGGGGACGTGTGCAGTGTTTGAACACAGCCGCGAGCTCCGTTAGCTTCTATGGGGAAAGTCGCGGTTAGAGTTTTAAAGTTTAGGGACACTTCGGAGTGGACTAGGAACAAACTCTTTTGGACTTAGAGGGTTCTAGGGCCAACACCCACGGGAGCACCGGAGTACTCGTGTTACCTCACCCAGGGAAGCCGGGTGCATAGGTTTCAAATGGTGTCGGGTCGCGCCGTCGTTTTCAATGGCCGCTTACTGGAAAGTGCTGCTGCCGGGACGATGCAAAGTGTCCGAAGAGATCCAAGCCTGGATCGAGGATGGGAAGAACCTGAAAGCAGAGGGGTCAGAGTCTGGGTCACTAGCCAGTGACCAGGGGCACGATAGTCGAATGCCCACCGATGTCGGGTGCTTCAAGTTCGAAGAGGTGAAGATTGTCTCTGCAGCCACGAGGACCAGTAGGCGTCGACGACAACCAGGAGCTGGATTCGAGCTGTCCCACAAAGGATGTCGCTTGCTGCGGTGTCGGTGTCCGGATTGGACACAACAAGCCTTGGCAACAGCAACCCACGCAGGAAGAGAACAAAGGCTTCGGTGCAGACCAGCGAGGTCCGAGGGACTCCCCAAGCAAGGGAGAGTCAGGGCAGGCCTGGAGCAACCAGGGAGGCCCGTTGAAAGTAGAGTTGTCCTTCTGAGGGACCCACAAGTTGACGGACAAGGGATCGCGAAGGGACCTCAAGCGGAATCACAAAATGGTGGCCCACGGGTCACTCGGAGTGGGCAGGCCAGCAATCTTCAGTAGATTCACTGCTCGGGGTCAGGGCTACAAGTAACCCAAAGCACAGCCTCTGGGATTGACCAGAAGCTTATGCACTTGCAAATGTGCACGGTGTCCAGGGGTTCCGGTTCCACGGTACCCACGAGGGCTACGGGTCTCAGCTTTGCCGGAGACTCGGGTCAGCCTCTGGGAAGTCTGGAAACCCACCTCCTGGGTTGCAGAGTTGTCGGCGTCCGGTGGGAGCTTCGGAGATGCAGACCGGACAGATGCGTCTTTGGTGCCTGCCAAGCAGGGGAGTAACTCCTTTACTCCAAGGGAGATTCTTCAGTCATCTGGCATTGAACAGATCGTCGAAGGTCCAGGATTCAGTTTCAGAGTTTCGTCCAAGGATATCTAAAGTCCTGTTGCCAGGGGTTCCTATCTTATACCCAAGGAAGGGGTTGGACTAACTCTGGGGACCCACCTATGGGAGGGTTTGGAAAGAGGGGTGGCTACACCCATTTCCTTTGTCCAGTTTCACGCCAGAGCAGTGGCTCTTAGCCCCTGCAACCGGTTTGAACTGGGCTATGCACAGGGACACCAAATGTGCCCCCAGTGCAGGATTTCAAAGCACTCTGAGAGTGCACCCACCCAGCCCCAATACACTAAAGCCTGTCTGGGAGGTGGTAACACCTCCCTGTGACAGGAAACCTATTGTCCAGGCCTCCCCTGCCGGAGTTTCGGTTGACAGCAGGAGGCCAGAGTCGTGTCTGTGGCTGCAGCATCCATTTTGTGATGCCAGGGCTCTGTTAGCTGGTACCGGGTATACCGGTGCTGTCATGTCTCTCCCATTAGAAGGGTGGGATCATACTCCCACACCAGTTACTGGTGTGGGGGTATGATTCCAAGGTGTTTGACACCAAACACAACATGTTTCCGTGCAGCCATCCCAAAGTTAGCATTTACCGTTTGGTTATAATGCACTTAAGAGTATATGGTCAGGCTGCATCACAGACAACCCCGGAGAATAGATTCCGAAGGCTGCAGAGGGGCTCTGCTCATGCATGGGCACCCTCTCACACAAAACCAAGCACCCTGCCTTCAGAATTGATAAGGCCTGCCATAGGGGTGACTGATAGGTTTATATGTGCAGTGATAGTGTGAGATATAGTGAAGGGTGAGATCTCAGTAAGGGGTTCAGGCACCACCTCACTCAGTCCTGTGGTGTCATTTTGGAAGGTTTCCCAGGGGTGGCATAAAACATGCTTCAGCCCCTGGTAGGCCTCTGGGGTACCTATGCCCTGGGTACATAGTATACCATATACTAGGGACTCATAAGGGCACCCCAGAATCCAATCTGTGGTGTACCTAAGGTACAGGGAATCAATTTAGAAAGGAAGCAGCTAGGCTGGGGTCCTGGATAGCAGGGCCCCAGCCAGACTAAAGTCGAAAAACAGTGAAACATCAGCAAAAAGTGGGGGTAACCATAAGAAGCAGATCCTACTCTCCTACATAGTCTATGAGAGGGGTAGGCCTCACTGTGGTGAAAAATGAATTAGGGCATTTGCCATTACCAGGACATGTAAACATTGGACACACATGTCCTGCCTTTTACTTACATGGCACCCTTCCCTTAAGGTTACTTCCAGCCTACCTTAGGGATGACTTATATGTAATAAAAGGGGGGTTAGAGGCTTGGCAAGTAGTTTTAAATGCCAAGTTGAAGTGGCAGTAAACTGTACACATAGGCACTGCAATTGAATGCCTGAGATAGGTTTGAAAGGCTACTGATGTGGGTGGCACAGTCTGTGCTGCAGGGCCCACTAGTAGCATTTGAATTACATGCCCTAGGTACATGTTATACCACTTTACAAGGGATTTACCTGTAAATCAACTATGCCAATCAGGTATACACCAATGTCACCATGTTTAGGGGAGAAGCATATGCACTTTATCACTGGTTAGCAGTGGTAAAGTGCTCATATCCTAAGACCAAAGAAAGGATCTGCAAAAACAGGAGATAAAGGGCAAAAAGTCTGGGAAAAGACCACCCTAAGGATGACAGGTCTAACAATTAGCTCTAAGTAATTCTATAGAAGTGTGTGCAGTAGAAAGAGCTATTTTAAAGTCCCAAGCAGGAAAGGCGCCTGGGTCAGATGGGGTTTCCATAGATGTTTCCAAACAGAAACCTACATTTTGGGCACCCCTGCTAACAAATGTTTTCCGCGCTGCGATAAGAGGTGATATCCCAAATTCTTGGAAGGAGTCTACCATTATTCCAGTGTTTAAAAAGGGGGACAAAAGCCAGTCAACTTGCTACCAAACCATCTCCCTTTTGGACTCTTCCAATATGGTTTTCGCCCGGGGGTTGGTACAGTTGAGCAAACTCTAAACTTGCTCCTGTTATAAGGGAAATATGCTCAAGCCAGGGGTGATGCCCTTCATATGGCATTTATGGACCTCTCCAGCGCCTTTGACCTTATTAACAGGTATGAGTTATGGGATATGATGGTCAAGGTAGGTATTGATCATGCTTTGATTGACCTTTTGAAGCGCTTGCACTGGGGAATGACCGCACAGGTTTGTGTTGGTTTAAATGACGAATACACCCTCCCTTTTAATTCTACTAGAGGTGTTAGACATGGTTGCATTTTAGCTCATTTTTATTTCTTTTTTATATAAATTCCCTCGAATCAGAGTTGCTAACCAGAGGTAAGAATGTACCTATGGTTGGGAGCCACCCAGTCCCCGTGTTACTTTACGCGGATGATGCTGTCTTAATTCCTCTTACTGCAAATGGGTTGCAGTTGCTCCTTGACTCCTTTAATGAATTCATGGGGGAACTAAGCTTAGAAATTAATCACCTGAAGGCATTTATAATGATCTGTGGTCCAAAAAACATGCACATGTAAACATAATATTGGTAGAATACCAATCACCAAGGTGCAGAATTTTAACTATCTTGGGGTTTTGCTGGAGGATAATATGAGATGGGACAAGGTATTGAGCCAGAGAGCTTGTAAATTTGCTGGGGCAGTCAAAGCAATTTTAAAATTTTCAAGAAAACGAAGCCATATGTCAATAAAGGAGTTAATTTTGGTATACATAGGTAAATGCTTAGCCTTGGGTACAGAGAGGGCTGGCATTCCGGGCTACTCCTCCCCTGGGAGTCTCCAAACCATAGAGAATACATTTTTGTGCAGGCTCCTGGCACCTCCCACGAGTACTGCCGGTCTTATTGTCCAGCTGGAACTTGGGCTAACATTTTTGGAGTACCTAGTTAAGGTTGCGCCCCTTCTCCTCTGGCTCAAGATCTGGCATTCCCCGTACACCAAATTCTACCGATCAGTTCTTGAAAATTGCACTAGGCTAGACCAGATGGAGTCCATTCCCTGGTTAGTTCATGCCAAGAAAGCTCTCATCCACCTTGGTGGACCAAATGTGTTTCATTCACCTAATGAAATTGATAACAACTCAAAGAACCTGGTGAAATCTCTTTTTACAAACACAGAAACCAAGCTAAATTCTCTAATAGTTTATCTATGAAGACGGTCAGTCGTTATCTGGAGATAAAACCTAGAGAAGGGATGGAATCATGTTTATTGTGGATAGAGAACCCCGAATATAGAGTTTATTTGACCCATTTTAGATTAGGCACCCTACACGTTCTGGTAGCTTTCCTTCATCAGGGCACCTGGTTTTCTGCTTTACCTTATTGCTCCAGCGATAACACTTCCAAGCCTGTCCATTTTATGTTATTTTGCAGTTTCTATACATGTACTAGACAGCAGTTTTTACGCCCACTATTGTGCCTATTCTGTCTCAGACCACATATTTTGAGTTTGAAATTCTTGCAGCACATTGATTCGCAGTATATTTGCTATTCTGTTAATAGTTTTATTTGACAACAAGTACTTGGGGTAAGACGAGAAATGGACCAGAATTTTCGCAAGGTTGGAATCCTCTATATTCTGTATTCCTGGTTTGAGTCATTTGTTTTTTTGTGTTTATTGCAAGTAGGTTTGCTTAAATGTTTTCTCTATGAATTGTGCGATACTAAATGATTAGGTTTTATGTGATAAGAAATCTCCTTCTGTTTCCTGAATCATGTGCATTTTAACTTTGTGTGATCTTGAATTGTTTTCTGGATTATATGTATCTGTGTTCGTTGTCATATTTAAAATATTTTTATGGCTTCTAGCTGAATAAAAGTACTTGACTGACTGCGCCAAATACTACGCAATCTTCCTCCCCCCTCATCCACTGTCATTGTGACGTGTCAGAGAAGTAGACCTCAAATGTGTCAAATATAAGAAATTGCTGAAATGG
This sequence comes from Calotriton arnoldi, assembly GCA_963921515.1. Taxonomy (NCBI): domain Eukaryota; kingdom Metazoa; phylum Chordata; class Amphibia; order Caudata; family Salamandridae; genus Calotriton; species Calotriton arnoldi. The sequence goes on along the minus strand of CAWUFW010003569.1, from coordinate 132,329 downwards.
GTTTTGATTTTGGAGAGGATTCTTAGTCAATTTTGGGACTTGATTGGTATTAAATCTGTGACCATTGAGATTTTGTAGAGGCATTGGGGCTTAAGGGACTTGTATCACTGGAACTTGTGGAATGTTGGAATTTTGCACTCTTGCCATGGGCATATTTTGTAACAGTGTTGGAACAACACTCTGCATCTGAACCAACCCCAAATTCTGACCCTGATGCTCGTTTACACTCCTTTTGTGATTCAAATGACATTCCCGCTTACAATGGCCCAACTTGTTACAATAATGACAAGGATTTGATCTGTTCAACATTGCAGTATCAATCCCAGTACTGGGGTCAATCCGAACACCATGCCCTCTACCTTGTGAAACACCATTGCCACCTTGCATCATAGGTCCTCCCAGAGAACATGCAACTCCTTGCATTCAACCTACATTTCCTATATTTGACTGATTCTGACCCCCTATTTGAACAGCTTTCATCTGCACTAACATTAACTTTTCTTTCAATCGGTTTCGTTTCATGTCAAAGCTGTCACTACAGTATTTAGCATATCTCAATATCTCATCAATGGACTTGTTCTGCCAACAGATCAAAAATTGCTGGTTCATCATGCTGATTTCAAGTCGCAATCCCATCACAAACCTAAATAGAAAACCTGCCATGTCCTTCCCTTCTGGGTTTTCAATTCCGTTGTGCTGCTTGAAAACACAAAATTAATTACACAATTTCCATAATTAATTTTCAATCAATTAATTAATATAAATTAACAACTAATTAATAATCAATCAAAGATAAATTACTTCCCACCCTTTACCCCCATAAACCCCACAACCCGCACCTAAAACAAATTACACAATTGCCATAATTAATTATCAATTAATTAATATTAATTCATAATTAATTACCAATAAATTACTTCCCACAATTAACAGTATAAAATCTCAATTATATAAATATTAATAAATAAAAAATAATCATTAATTTATTATAATTAAATAACTTCCCACCCTATTCCCCTATAAACCCACAGCCCGCTACGGAACTAAAAAACACAACATTTAATTAAAATAAAATTGATAACTACTAAAAATTTAACAAATATATTAAAAAACATAAACAATACTTATAGAAAAAACATACATTTAAAACATAAACTAAAATACATCACATTAAAAAATCAATATTTTAAATAACTATATTTTTGCCAACTGATATTATTTATTTCTACATTTTTAAAAACGATATTTCTTACCTTAAATTCGATATTCTTGATCACAATATTCTTGCTGTCGATATTTTTGTGTCACGATATTTCCAACTCGATATTTGTGTAAGTCGACATTTCCAACTCGATGTTCTGAACACCGAACATTTCAACATTACCTCTTGGCTTACATAATTTCTACTCGTGCTGGTCTGACCCCTCTCACATCCACCTCAAAGTACATGCTCATCTCTCAAACTATCCTACATACACAATCTCTTCACAATCACCCTCTGGTGCAGCTATCTGGAAAACCATTTCTGCCCTCCAAGCTCCACCCTTGTACTCTAACTATTATACCCAGACTCTCACAATATCATACTGGTGCTGCCCTTCTTACATCCACAACAACATTCACAGCACCACGCTTCACCACTATGTACACAACAACCTCGCCTATACATGATATTGACACAATGTACTGTACTCATCACCCCCTCAGCAGACGTTGCACATATCATGTCAACTGTACATCTCTCATCACCATTTGGACCCTTACTAATGTCTTGGACTGCACTTTTATCACAACGTGCAGCATCACATCCAACTCTGACATTCACCCATAACACCTCACCACATCTCTCACCCAGACACTTACATTGCTCGATGAATATGTTCGCATTCATTCGCATCTCACCAATCACTCGCCCTACTTTGCTTAAGGACTACTGGTAGTCATTTCACAAACTACTACATCCAAAGATTCAAACACAACATACATCAACTGGACATCACCTCACATCTCCCCATACAGCACCCTAACTCACACAACTGGTATATGCCCTTGACATACCCTTATCCACTTTGTTACAATTAACATGTTTAACCTTGTCTTACTGTGGCCCTGTCACATCCACATCTCAGTTCCATGCCTCATACCCCCATTGACTTCAGCACTTTAACAACTACCTTTATCAATGACACTGCCTTGTCACAGTCATCTCACACCGTAGCGCCACAGACTACAGCTCTCATCTCCTGCCAGCCTCCAACCTTGTCTAGTTGGTTCCACCTCAATCACATCTACCTATTCCTAGCATACCTTGCCCAGGCTCTAACCAGTCTTATAAGGTCACTGTTATATCCTGAGTTCAATGCTATTCATGCCCTGCCTGTAGAATCTTACTGTGATGACATGTTATAGAATGTTGTGGGTCAAATAGACACAGTTGGCTGGGCTGAGCAGCATGCTGGCTGCTCCTGGTGGGGTCTTGATATGGACTTGATCTGTCTATTGTACCATCTTGAATAAAGCTACCTGAAACCCATCTTGCGCACCTGACGGAACATCTGGACATGTAACTACTTCAATAAATACTCCTGAAATACTACAACCTGCGTGGAGTTCATCACTACAACTTTATGGCGACGAGTTATCCTAAGAACCTACGTGAGTTTCCAGTCAAGCCTCCTTGTTCAAGTTTGGAGTATCTGAAAACCTACTATCAAGTTGAAACAACTTCTCAATCTACAGCTGCGTATATTCAACCAACTGGCACACCTCAGCCCCACCAGTGACCTTGCCATCGGTCGCCCACCATGCAAACATGCCAGTTCCTGCAATCACAGTTTCAACTGCAGCTCAAGTGAATACATGCTGTCTCTACGGCGTCTCAACAGCAAGGTAATTGGACTGCCTGAATGGACTGCCTGCCCGTGCGCACTCTTGTACTTCTGTCCGGTGCAAACCTGCTTAATTTCACGCTCACCAAGACATCAAAGGGAGAAGTGATGATTGTCAGAGTGCTCATTGTGCCACACGAGATCCGAGCTGTACAGGGATTTGTTTAATCAGTGTGTACAAGTACTGTTCGAGTAAACGTGTGCTCGCAACTTGCGTCTATTCCACATGTGGCGGCGTTGGAAACTTTATATAAAACACATTCACTAATGAGAGGTGAGGCCTTTTATTTTGTCCCTGATTGTTGGTGCCACTCTGAGACATATAGAACCTCGGTTTTACCAACCGCTGTGTTGTGTTTCAAATTATGTCTCGCGCGCCTGGAGCATAGAGCGTGCTTACCTTCACCTTCTCCATGGTGTCTGTGACGTCCTCCGTTTTCCCTGCGACATGCCGCTTGATGTTCCCTGCTTGCACGGACGTGCTGTGAGCCTCTCGGCACGGCGTGATCTAGCGTGCCGCCATCTTGGAGTTGGCACAGGATGCTGTTTCACGCTACAATCTGCCAACCACGTCTATTTAATGCGGTGTCTCAATAAAGTTTTCTTGAGACTGTTGAGGAACTTACAACCTCTTCCGCCTGTCTGGGGTGGAAACTACTGGCACCTGACACTGGCAGGCTCTGCTTTTCGAGTACAGCCACGACGTTTGCTGCTTTTCTCTGATGCTCCGTTTTTCATCTTAATGGTCCGGTAAGGCTACACTGACTTTGTAGTTATTTTGGATGTCATCTGCGGATCCCTGTTACAAGTCCGAAGTGTGAAGATTTCCGCTGCCTTGACTCTGCTTCATGTACATTTTGGTTTGCTGAGTTGCTACCTGTCTAGCTGCCCAGGCACTAGTCTACTCTTATGGTCATTCTTCCGCCATGTGCTTTTGTTTCTTTGGTTTGGATTCTGCTGCCAAGTACTCTGTTTCCGTCAAGCCCTGGTGTCCTCCGGTCTTCACTGGGCATTTTATCCGCTGCAAAGTATTTTCAGGTGGCAAGTTTCCTGGAGCTATTTCATTTCTTCAGACTCTTGTTCGCGTTCTTTGCACACCTGTTACTCACTATTGCAGTGACAGGCACACCAGTGACATTTTGTGTTGTTAAAACTACACAGCGTATTTTTCTGTTTAAGCTCTACTGTGTAGTCCCGCTTCTACAATTCTTACCAGTCACGATGCTTGACGTTTTATGCTTCAATTAGCATTTATTGCACATTTCCTTGCACACACTGCACCACACAGGGTGTACAGTCTGGGTTACAGTCCCGTCAGTGCAGTGCACATCATTTCTTTACGCTAGGTTTACTCTTATCTCACATGAGGTGTTTTGCATAGGTTATAGTCCTATTGCCACAGTGCACAACAATTTTACCTCTACTCGAGGTGCGTTCTTTGGGTTGTTTTTCCCCATTGTTACGGTGCACATTGTTTTTTTTACCTACACATAGGTGTAAAGCATGGGTCTACTCCATTGCTACAGTGCACGTCAACAGACCTTCACACAAGGTCGTCGTTTCTTGTTTTGTTACCCTACACAGGACGTGTTTTATGGTTCTATGCCCATTGTTACAGTGCACAATGTTTTACCTCAAAGTACACGAGGTGTTTTGCGTGGACTGTAGTCCCGCTCCTACAATGCACAACTCTTGACCTCTCCGTGAGGTGTGTTTGTTGGGTTTTCTCCCATTGTTATGTGCATAACACATGACCTCCATTCGAGGTTCGTCCTTACTTGGATTTTCATACGCTTATCTTTATCTTCACTATTTAGTGCATGTTTTTACCTTACGTAAAGTGTCTAGTGTGGGTTATTGTCCCACTACTTAGTGCATAACATATTTATCTCCACTCGAGATTTGCCTTTGCACATTCGAATTGTTACCCTCTTGGGTGTGTAGTTTGGGTCTAGTCCCATTCCTACAGTGCATGGGTTACGTCACACTGGGTGTTTTATGCTTCTTGTCTCGCCTTTAACTCTTTAACCCAGTGCTCTTTTCAATTTAGTATTCATTTTTTTTCTCCATTATGCGATGGAGTAGTATGAGTAATCTTTTGTATTTCTCTGCTTCTCTGCCTTCTTGTTTCCTCCTGCTCTGACTTGCTTCTCACATACCTTTCTGGCCAATGGGTGTGTAGGTGGTAGTCATTGATGGTTTTTTTCTGTCTCTTTCTTTTCTTTGGTTATATAGAGAAGGGAGGATGGGTAATGGATTATCTGTATCTGTTTTGTTCTTAATTCTATTGTCTCCCACTGCTCTTCTTGTCTCTCCCTGGATCTCTCTACTCTCTTCCGCTTATCTAGCTTCTGTTTTCTCCTTTTATCCGCTATGGTGTTCTTTTCTGTTTTCCTTTTTGGAAGAAAGGGGGATATGTTATATCCTGGTTTCTATGTGTTCATGCTCTGCCAGTGAGTTCCTCCTAGAATGATGTAATATGGAATGTTGGGGGTCAGAGACTACAGTTGGAGAAGGGCTGAGCAGCATGCTGGCTGCTCCTGGTGGGCTAGTCTTGGGCTAGTCCTGGACTGAACATCTGGACATGTAACTACTTCAATAAATACTACTGAAATACTACAACCTGAGTGGAGTTCATCACTACAGTCACACACTCTGATTCCCACACCCCAGCATTTCCAAACCTTCACATTGTAAAAATGAGGATAATTCACATCTACTACACAAGAACTGCCTTTGAACTTAACTCCTACCTTCCACTCTCATAAAAATCCTAATTTGTCCTGCCCCCATTAGGTATGAGTCTCTACTCCATTACCAAAATGGAAAAACAAGTCTCTCTCACCTCTACCCTTGTTAATCTAGCTCAGAACATGCAACATCAACCTGGCAAAAAAACATCTGCAGCTAGGCCTCACATTCCAAGATCCACCTCCTCCCCTGTCTGTCAACTTAGTGCATGGGTGTGACACAGGCTCCTGTAGCATCTGTACAGCTGACGGGTCCACAACACTTCTGTGCACTCACAGTCCACTCGGCTTACCACATGTAGCACAGGGCAATCCAATAGACATGACAGCACTCCTAGTTCAGCTCTGTGGGATCTGGGACAGCATCAAGCATAGCTCCAAAGTTCCCCATTGTCTTCTATGCGCAAATGACAACGTACACACAAATCATAAGCTCAGCTACAAATGATGTGTTGTTAAAATTTTAAAGTCCTAGCTTGTACAGACAAAACAATTGTCAGTGGAAAAGTTTGCACAAATTCAAAATCTCAATTATTCTCAACTCTTCTCACTCAGCACTCATCCCTGTTGAGCAGTGCACAAAGTGCTACAATTACATTCTGCCTGTCAGACTTCTGTGGTGGGGGTGTACCATAGGATTCCCCAATGTTCATCCAGGCAGGGGCAGGTTGCAGTCACATCCATAGCACTCACAAGTGATGTGGCCACATGCTGTAATGATGATGATGATGCATTGTGTATGCTGTGTAAGGGGTGACCACAAGTCAAGTGTGGCATGAAAGACAACGCAGTTTTAAAAATGAACATTTCAGGCCGTAAACGGAAGGTGTGTTTGTGCCAAACACATTGACATCTCAGCCCATTCCTAAGTGTCCCAGGTGAGGGGTGTTGTGTGTTGATTCTGCATCACCCGGATGCACTATGGATGCAAACCCAAGGGAGGGTTCTGTCCACCTGTAGCTCGTAACAGTGACAGCCCACTAAAGGCAGTGCTCTGTTGCTGGGCTCTGTAGTCATTAGCATTTCTGAGGCCCTGGGCAGCAGACTATCGGCAGCGTCAGTCCGGACTGGCACATAGCATCCACCCTGAACTAAATCCACTCCACAACACTCCAGTTAACAGCAACTGAGGTTCAGACAGCTTGCATGAACTGAGCAAAGAAGGAGGTTGTTGCGGTGCATTGTCATGCTGAAAAGCTACACCTTCTGCTGTGTCACATGATGGTGCTAGAAGAGGCATTGGATGAACAAACACACAAATGTCGCTCACTCTGAATGCACTAACAGGACTTGACATAGGCTAGCATTCCCAACCGGACAATTAGATGGACACCAACAATACCTTTTGAAAAGAATAGACTTTGCCTAAATGTCTGAAACATAATTGACAGACAAAGACCATGCAGCACCCAGCATTGTCCCTGAACAAGTAGATGAGAATCTTGAACACACCAAGCACAATCCACTCCTGAGAGTATTGTGGCCACTACTAATCCATATGTAGCTAAGTCACATGTGTGTCACCTAACTGATATGACTATTATAGCCTTTGGCAAATACAAACTGTCTGCCATTTTAGGTACAATGTTAGGTATGTCATATCCCATCTCTGAATCATATGCCTGAAACAACAACATTTAGAACTTGTGCCCATATGTGAAATGCACAAGCAAGTTGCTCAGTTGGGTGGAAAAGGTAGACCCCTACTCATGATACATATCCCTTAGACGGCACACAAACAAACCCTTGTCCAAACAGGATACACATTAGGTTTCATTGAATCAACAACATAAAGCTTATCACAATGCAAAAATCAAGTTGAATAAACAACAAAACCACAAGCCTGAAGTATCACGCATTGTGCCCTGGTTACAGTTAGCTTGTCACATGTCCCCTCTGGCCATGTAGACACACTCAAATTTACTTATCACATATTTAATCATTGAAAATCTTGGAGAACATACTGCAAATAACATCAGCCTGGATAGACCATACATTCCCATACCTCTGCTTAACATACTCTGGTCTGGTGCATCAAATATCTGCCTGTAGGAGCAAACGCACGGCTATGTGTGCCCCAATACAGAATCCAAAGGAACATCACATAAGCATGATGTGCTCAAAGTACATTTGCCAGAATTGGGAAATGGCCAGACTCTCACATTAACTGTGGCATGAGGCCACAATGAGATGTACATTAAACCGCTAGGCACTGTGCAACTCTACAATCATCGCATGTCATCACCAGCATTCTAATTGTGTGACCACAGACACCTTGACTAACAAGGATATATGCAGGAAAGTGGAGTCCTGGGAGGCAACAGGGTCGAGACACTGTCAGAATAATGCTTACCTCCCACTCACCATGGGCACAGGAAATGTTTCAGATGGGGACACAGCCTTGAAGGGTATTGGCCTAGAGTTGCATGCCACCTGTGGCAAGTCTGTCATTGCCACTATTCTACCAGATCTATAGAAGGCACAGACATGGGTCCACCACTATCAAGTCACATACAACAATTGTACCATTACTTTGTGTACATGGTCTCAAGTCACTACCATATAGTCAATGTCCATATGGATCCAGGTGTAATGATTAGACAGGTGTCTTTCAGCCCATTACAAACATATGCAGCATGCTTCTCCTAAACTGTTGTACTTTGCCACACTTGCATTATGTTGACATCTGAAAGCATGAACCATTTGGAACTGTGTTTTGCTAAAGAAAGCTTTGTGACTTCATGTCAACCTTATAGACTAAACCAATGTGAACATTAACATCTAGCCAAAGTAGACACAAAAATTTAGGATACATACTAACCAAGTGCTTGTACTCCATGGACCATATGCAATCCACGCCATACTCACATCATTGTATACTTACATCACAAATTACACCTGAATGACAGTTAACTCAAAATCCATTTTGAGGACACAGAAATATGAAAAAATAAATAGGAAATGCTTTATTCAGCAAAATATATGATGACTGTGAAGAGAAAAAGGCCAATGGCCAGTCCAATTATGGGTATGCAGACAGAATATCGAGTTGGAGATGCCGACCTTCACAAATATTGAGTTGAAAATATTGTGACACAGAAATATCGACAGCAAGAATATTGTGGTCAAGAATATCGAATTTGAAGTAAGAAATATCGTTTTCAAAAATATCAGTCATTAATATCGTTTGCAAAAATATAGTTGTTCAAAATATAATTTTTTTAATTAGTGTTATGTATTTTAGTTTAGATTTTGAATGTATGTGATGTATGTTTTTTTGTATAAGTATTGTTTATGTTTTTTAATATATGTGTTGATTTTTAGTAGTTATCAATTTTATTTTAATTGAATTTTGCGTTTTTTAGTTCCGTAGCGGGTTGTGGGTTTATAGGGGAATAGGGTGGTAATTTAATTATAATAAATTTATGAATATTTTTCAATTAATAATATTTATTTAATTGAGATTTCATAGTGTTGATTGTGGGAAGTAATTTATTTGTAATTAATTATTAATTGGTTGTTAATTAATATTAATTAATTGGTAATTAATTATGGGAATTGTGTAATTTTCTTAAGGTGCGGGTAGTGGGGTTTATAGGGGTAAAGGGTGGGAAGTAATTTTTGATTAATTAATGATTAGTTGTTAATTTATATTAATTAATTGATTGTAAATTAATTATGGAAATTGTGTAATTAATTTTAGGTGCAGGTTGTGGGGTTTATAGGGGTAAAGGGTGGGAAGTAATTAATTTGTAATTAATTATTAATTAGTTGTTAATTAATATTAATTAATTAATTGATTATAAAATATGGGAATTGTGTAATTAATTTTAGGTGTGGGTTGTGGGGTTTGTAAAGGTAAAGGGTGGAAAGTTATTTATGTTTAATTAATTACTAATTAGTTGTTAATTTATATTAGTTATTTGATTGTAAATTAATTATGGAAATTGTGTAATTAATTTTAGGTGTGGGTTGTGGGGTTTATAGCGGTAAAGGGTGGGAAGTAATTTATGTTTAATCTATTAATAATTAGTTAGATTATTAATTAATTAATTAATCAATTGATATTTAATTAGAGTATTTGTTTACATTTTGTGTGTGTGGGTTTTACTTTTATAGGGGTAAAGGGATTGGAGAAAATTAATTTTACTTACTTTAGAATTAGTTGTGAAATACTGTTAGTTTTTTCATTGAAAATAAGTTTTGATTTTGTAATTAATTTTTTAACAGTTTAATTTTAGCTGTGCATTGTGGGGATTATAGGGGTAAAGTGTGGGAAGTTAATTAATTTTTAGGAGTTTTAATTTGTTTTTTAGTTAATAATATTTCTTTAATTGGTAATTCATTATGTTAATTATGGAAGTACATATTTTTAAAATTTAGATGGGGACGCTCTTCTGCTTACCGGGGTTGTGAGCCAGGCCCAGGGTCTCTGTCTCCCAGGCTCCCCCGCTCCGCTGGCCCCGCCGATGCTGCTCCTCATGCCCTGAGGTGCATAAATTACAGCAAGAGCTCCTGCTGCGCGGGACGCTCTCCTGCTTACCGGGGTTGTGAGCCAGGCCCAGGGACTCTGGCTCCCAGGCTCCCCCGCACCGCTGGCACCGCCGACGCTGCTCCTCGCGCCCGGAGGCGCATAAATTACCGCGAGAGCTCCCGCTGTGCGGGATGCTCTCCTGCTTACCGGGGTTGTGAGCCAGGCCCAGGGACTCCGTCTCCCAGGCTCCCCCGCACCACTGGCACCGCCGACACTGCTCCTCGTGCCCAGAGGCGCATGAATTACTGCGAGAGCTCCCGCTACACGGGACGAGCGCAGGCCGCGCCCGGGCAAAGCCCAGGCAAGGGCGGACCTGTCCTTGCCCGTCATTGCCAGGAAGAGGCAGGGCAGGGCCACCCCTCTTGGTCTTACGATTCTGCAATCTTCAAGTGGGACTCTTTGGGACTCGTGGTCCGTTACTACCTAAAACTGTGTGTTAAAGAAGTACATTTACTGATTCCCTAATCACCATCTCTAGCGAGCTCTAAGAACTGTTTTGGGTGCCTTTACTCAGTTGCCTTAGCTAGTATCCTTGACAAGGATCCGTAACCACTGCTACTAAGTTTATTTCTTTGGCATTACAATATCCACCTTTGTACCATAGCCACTTACTGACCTACTATCATGGGGAAAAGGAAATCCACTGAAAATGATGGGGGTGGGAAGACCAAGGGGCCACGCAGGAAAGCCAGCGAAACTAAGATGGCTCGCAAATCCACAGCTAACAACCGTGTTCTCGATCGCATTGGCGATCTATTGGTAGAATGCCACGACATCTTAGCTCCTGTTTTAAACCCAGTTACCCTAGGCAACCTGCAATCTTCTGTCGAATCAGTCCTTTCCCCTAGCCTAAACCTCAATCATGTTAAACGAATTCCGTCTATATTCACCAAGCGCACCACACGGATCGCTAAGCATAAGACCCCAAGTGGTGTGTTTGGTGGACATGTGCATCTCACACGTCTGTGCCCGTTTCCCAGGCTCTGCACATGACACATACATCATGCGAAACAGCGTCATCCCACATTTGATGAGTCAACTCCAACCTGACCAGGCCTGGCTTGTTGGTAGTTGATGTGGCATGTGTATGTTGCAGTGTGTGTTGGTTGTACGTCAGATAGTGAGCTGTTGTCAGACAACTGACGTCTTTTCTGTGTTCAATGTAGGAGACTCTGGATACCCCAATCAGTCATGGTTACTGACACCACTGCGCAACCCAGTCACCCCCGCAGAAGTGCGCTTTAATGAGGCCCATGGTAGGACCAGGCAGAGAGTGGAGCGGACTTTTGTCCTCTTGAAGACCAGATTCCACTGTCTGGACAGGACGGGAGGAGCCCTCCAATATGCCCCATTAAAGGCGTGTCAGATCATTGTGGCTTGCTGCATGCTACAAAACGTGGCAATACGTAAGGGCATACCTCTGATAGTGGATGATGGAGACCAGGAGGTGCCACCAACAGAGGATCCAGGACTGGACCATGATGACAGTGGTGATGATGATGGCGGCATGGATTTGAGACGACAGCTTATCAACATATTTTTCACATGACTGTAAGAATGCAATGAGAGGAGGTGACTAACCCCAATTATTTTACAAAAAGGGACGGTGGTATGATTTATAGGGAAATGGCGCCTCAAAGGGTGAATCCACTCAATATCTCTTTCAGATCCTAACTATCACGGTGCTGAAGGGTGGAGAGAACCACCAGCCTCCCCAAATCTTGTTGCCTGAGCTACAAACAAACGTAATAGCAATCCCCAGCACACGTTAAAATCGAGACAGGAAAAATGACAGCAGTAGCAATTGTAGGTCAAAACAAAATGTACAACAGTATTCACAATAGCTTCTTTGTTTCTTTATTCCTGTTCATCTGATTCCTTATAAACAGATCTTAGCCAGCCAACACGTGTTTCGTCGCCACAGTTGGTATACACATGCGACTTTTTCAAGGCTAAGTGGAAATACAGAATCAAGTCACTTATGCAATCCAGTTCGTTACTGAATGTTACAATTACATTTCTGCAATACCTCCACCTTGTATCCTTCTCATGGTGCCGATAAGTCAATATACATCAATTTTGATCATGCATCTTGTGACCAAAATCTGGTCTTAACACCACCACAGAAATGAGTAAGAGCACAAGAAAGTCTGATAGTCAGATAACCGTAGGACACTATACGTTCTATCCATGATGTGCTATGTGCAAGATTATATTTTTATGTGAGCCTTTCTCACCATTATTTCTCATATCCAGTGAATACATCCAACAAGTCCGGCGCCATAGCGTGCTAAACACTGGTGAACCCTGATCCGGTTTGTGAGCATAAAACCGTTCGTGTCAAATAAAGCTACCCACTACACCCGTCACACTCTTAAGTGCCAAAATACACATTAAAAAAAAAATTGGAATTTTTCACCAACCTCTACTGTCTTTAATTTGAAATGTCTATGATGAAAAAATATAAAGAAAACACAAGATAGAAAATTATATATCAATAGAAAGGCCACTATACCGGGGCAAGATGGCTGCCGATTGACTTCAGTGAGAGTTGCCGCTGCTACTTCTCTCCATCTGGACATTTAGATTCTGATATGCTGGCTATTTGAAAAACCATCTGCGAACATCCCCCCCCCCGTACTCACTATTTTTATGTGGACATGCGGACATGCGGCTGCTGGGCATTGATGGTCAGCTGAAGGCAAGGTGTTTTGCTACAGTCGTGCTCCTGCTACCACCGAGTGCAGGGTGGTGTATCGGCTTGCCGCGTGGGAGTCAGTGCCCCGCTGGGAATATGGCCCCAAAATCGAATAAAGCCGAAAAAACTGCTAAAACGGCCAACAAGAATAAAGAGGACATCAACACCTCCGCTGATATGGCACGGGCCGGTGCCTCCAATGTCGGCAATCCCAAGGTCGGCTCCGGCATGGGTCGTGGAGGGGGCCAAGTTCGCCGAGGAGGACTGCTGTCAAAGAGAGTGGAGGCCGCCGGAGGAGACATCGGAGCGGCTGGTGGGACACGGCACAGGGTAGCGGCGGGGACAACAGCGGGAGCGATGAGGCAGACTACGGTGGCAGAAGCTTTTTTTATGTCTCCACCAGCCACTGGTCTTCAGGGGGGATCTGTGTGCCCCTCAGAAAATGAGACGGCGGGAGCAACCGGCGCCGCGGGTCTGAAACCGCCTACACAATCGAGCCCTGTGAACGGATCACCGGCAAAAACTGGACTGGAGCAGGGATCGGGACCGGACTGTGTTCAGCATCAACTGGTGGAAGAATCACTAGGAGCTCGTAGTGCCTCAATTGTTGAAACTTTGGAGCATGTCACTTTGGAAGCTGCCTGTGTGGAGATACAGGACGAGCAGTGCGAAAGTGAAGAGCAGGGTGATGAGCAGGATCACAGCACTAAGCCAGGCTATAATGCGGTATTTGCCCAGGAAAGTGATAATATATTAGAGCATACAGAGCTACCTGCTTTGGTGGCAGGTAATGGGATGGTGGCTGAAAATTTAAACTGCCAAAATAATATTTGCTCAAACTTAGAATTAATCAAAGGGGCCTCTGCCACTACATCAGAAGGCCAAGTACTGCGGCAGCATTACGAGATGACTCATGGGTCCCCAGAAGGGGACCAATTTTTTCTCTTAATGATGATTCTGAATCCTCTGTACTTAGCGATCTTAATATCACGGAAGAATCTGACTCGGAAGAAGCTGCAACTGTGCAAAAGGTCCTCATGGTAAAGCCGTGCCTCATCGGCGTAGGAATAGATCTAGGGGTGGCATTGATCAGAAGAATGTGGAAACAGCGAGAAAACTGGAATGGGATTATTCGGCCACCAGTATGGTCTATGAGGGTAATCAGCAAGTAGACTTCGATGGCTCAGGTGTATCTTCAGGACCCCTGCCCCACCCACTCTGGATTTAGTGTATTCCACTCTTAAACAAATGCAGGGAGAGGCCAGAAATGAAAGCAGAAGATCGCTACAAGCCACCAAGAAATTACAAACTTCCATTCGCAAAGTTAATAAACTCTGCACAGAAATGGCCGAGCGGGTTACTCATGTGGAGGATAGAACTGTGGCTTTGGAAGAGGAAGTTAACAGACTACAGGAATTCAAGGTGCAACAGGAAAAACAAGCACTGGACGTCTGCTGGAAACTCGAAGATTTCGAGAATCGCCAGCGGCGGAACAATGTTCAGCTTATTGGGGGTTGCTGAAAAGCGGAGGGGGCTAATATAGTCCCCTTCGTGGCGTCCTTATTAAAGGGGCCTTTCCGGACCTTGCCCAATGGAACTGGGATATGGAGGTCCAACGGGCTCACCGTTTCCCAATGGTGCAGAGGAGGAATGTTTCATCCAGGCAAGACGCGTACCCAAGAGCGATCCTGATTTATGTTGGGAACTTTCTCTTGAGACAAGCCATTATTGATAAGGCTCGCCCTGACACTAAGAGGACTTTTGAAGGGCATACTTTTTTTGCCCGTCCCGATTTTTGTCACGCCACTGTAGAGCGCAGATGGCGTCTTCGGCAATTGATTACAGCATTTCAGGGGGTGGGCAGCGAAGCATATCTGTTATTCCCTTCCCGTCTTAAAGTCATAACGAATGGACAAGCTCGTATGTTCTTTTCAGAGGTGAAGGCACAAGAATTCCTAACGGAGCTTAAAGAAGCTAAAGGAAGGGCGGATATCCGTTAAAACATCTTGGGCTGGGTAACGGTTTATTTAGAGTAAGGACAATGGTTTACGTTTTCACTTGAAATTTTTTATTTTTATTTTGGTGTGTTAAATTAAGGTGAGCGGGGGGAGGGGGAAGAAGCCGGCGGTTGTTAGAGATGGATGGGAGAGGGAGTGGGGCAACTAGAGATGTGAGATCGGTTGCCACACATAGGTCATGGTTGACCTATTTGCCTGTAAGGGTTGTTGGGGGGGGGGGTGGGGGTGGTGGGGTGGTCTGGTTTGGGGTGGGGTAGGGGTCTTTTACAGCATAGCACAGCACTATATATGAGGGAAGGGTTAGGTAAAAGGTTTACTGATCTCAGAATTAAATTTCACTGTAAAGAAGAAGGGATTGAGGCGAAGTTAGCTGAGAGAAGGGAGTGTATAATCAAATTGAAACTTAAAGCAGAAGGGCAATCATTGAATACTAATCAATGGCGCATGTGAATCTTAAGATTATTTCTATTAATATCTGTGGGCTCAATGATCAGGCTAAGCGACAAAGGTCAGCAGTAATATTGAAAGCCCTGCGTGCTGACATATTGTGTATACAGGAGACCCATATAGAATATACAAGAGCAGGGATTCTTGAACAACTGGGTTTTAGACTGTTGGTGGCTTCTAAACAAGGCACCAAAATCAGAGGGGTAGCTATCCTCACTCGCAGGAAAGATTTAGCTGTAAAAAGGATATTATCGGATAGATGGGGACGTTGGGCAATAGCAGAATGTGGATTTTTAGGAGAATCATTTACTATTTGCTCACTTTATGATTCAACAGCTGATGATCCCGAGGTATTAGAGTTCTTGGATAATGAATTTGCCCACTGGCCTATTCCACTCATAGTTTGTGGTGATTTTAATATTAATGGGTTAGGTGGATTATGGGGCAAAACTGGCAATAGATATTCTGGGCGTAAAAGAAAGGTTTTTAAAGCACTATCTAATCTGACTAAAAATCATGGGATAATAGATGTATGGAATCATTTAAAAATTAATGATGATGGTAACACCTTTTACTCTGCCCCGCACAATGCGATTTTTCGACTTGATTATTTTTTTGTTTCACATTCATTAATACATCGAGTTATAATCGAGAAGCTCCCCAGGTTATTATCAGACCATAATCCTCTTGCCCTTATTCTGAGCTTTTCTAAAGGAGAGCGGGCTGAACGGACATGGTCCTTCGAAAGAGGGCTTTTAACCGACTCAGAGTATGTTTCTCATATGAAGGGGTGGATCACGGCCTTCTTCGATATAAATAGACATAGTGCCAGCACCGGAGTTGTCTGGGATGCCTTTAAGGCCGGGGTAAGAGGTGAAACTCTCAGTTTTAGCTTTTCTCGGCAAAAGAAGGAGGCGCATCACGAAGAGATGCTCCTCAATAATTTTGCCAAAATTGAAGAGGCGCTTGCCTCTGCGGTTAAAGCCGGGTCACCTATTACAGACATTTTGTATCAACTTGCCTGGGCTAGGAATAGGCGAAAGGGCAGCTGCTAAGGCCTCAGCAAGTTTTTTAGCCAAAAGAGAACAATGCTACGAATTTAGCGAGCGGGTAGGTCACACTTTGGCAGTGAGACTCCGACAAAGATGCGCTGCAAGCGAGATTAATGCGGTCCAAGACGAGTGTGGAAATTTAGTCACTGATCCACACGGGATCCAGGAAGTGTTTCGGTCATTTTATTATCAATTATATGGGGAAGAATCACAGGATTTGCAAACTCTAACTCAGGAACTTCTCAATAGTATACCTCTTCAAAGTATCGAACCCGGAGACAGAGAAAACCTAGAGGTAACTCTGACTCAGGATGAGATATTTGAGGCAGTGAGAAATCTTCCACCGGGTAAGGCCACTGGACCAGATCAGATTCCCTTGGAATTTTATAAGATCTTCTTAGAGGAAATCGGTCCGGTCCTTGTAGAAACAATACACGGCGCCCAATCCGGGAGCTCTATCCCAGCATCTTGGGCAGGTGCTGACATCATAATATTCTTAAAAAAAGGCAAGCCACCTTTGGAGCCTGGGTCTTATAGGCCCAACAGATTTATAAATAGTGATTCAAAAATTTTCTCGAAAGCTTTAGCATCTAGACTGAATATAATCATAGCTAGATCTATTCACCCATGTCAACATGGATTTATTCCTGGGAGGGGTACCACTCAGCATACTCGGCGTGTAATAACGCTGTTTGACGCGGCAGAAGTCTCAGGGGACCCTATGGCTTTGCTGCTCCTTGATGCAGAAAAGGCCTTTGATCGGGTCTCCTGTGACTTTCTATGGGAAGCTATGAAGTGGTTTGGAGTTGGGCAGCGGTTTATTACTGCTATTCGCGCTTTGTACAATACACCAACCGCTCGATTAAGAATCAATGGGAAATACACAGCACCTTTCGAGATTAAACGGGGAACCCGGCAGGGTTGCCCCTGCTCACCCCTTTTATTTGCTATTTACATAGACCCCCTAATCCGGCTCTTGGAAGATTGTCAGGAAATCAAGCCGGTGATTTATCAGGACATTCCAACAAAAGTACTCGTTTATGCTGACGATGTGGCTTTAGTTACTCCTGATCCCTTAGCTGCAATAGCGGCAGCTGAGCAGATCGCTTTAACTTTTGGTAGGATTTCTGGATATGCCTTGAACAAACAGAAGACCCAGATAGTCATTAACCGGGGGATCAGCTTACCTGATCCACGGGTAATAGAATCAGCGGTCTATCTGGGTATTTCTATCAGAGCGGATTTGAATTCATTGGTCGCAATCAACACTGACCCTATAATCCGGAAGGCTAAGAAGGACTTTGATAATTTTCATAATTTGCATTTATCTTTAGTTGGTCGCTGCAACGTGGTCAAAATGGTATTTCTGCCCAAAATTCTTTACTTATTTAGAGCTATCCCTCTTGAATTTGGAAAGCAATGGTTTTCAGCTTTAGAATGTGTAGTAAATCGCTTCGTTTGGGCTCATGGCAAAACAAGGAGAGCACTTCGATATATGACTCTTCCTTTGGATAGAGGGGGTTGGGCACTCCAGGATTTTAGATTTTATTACTGGGCAGCAGCCCTCCAGTATATGTCGACCCTGTTTGGTGGATATTTAGAAGAACCCATGGCTGGGGTTTCCCTGCCCGATGTATATCAGTTATTGGTGGGGAAGGAAGCCGTGAGCTGTTTTCTTAAATTCAGTAAGCCAAGTTATTATAAAAGAACTAAATTTAAGACTCTACTGGCAGCTTTTAAAATATGGGCTGCCCTTAAGAGAAAGGTTGGTTTGGGCAGAATGAACTTTTATACTCAGATGTTTGGTAACCCCACGCTCCCGGAAATCTTTTCAGATCAAACTATGGCAGCGTGGGCCGGGCTTGGTCTCGTGAAAGTCGGGGATTTGATGGGCCCAGAGGGTGTGCTTCAATTTGGGGATATTCAGGTTAAATTTAATATTAGTTCAAGAATTTTTTTTAAATACCTCCAGATTAGAAGCTTTCTGGGTAAAAAGACGGGAGGTGGCAGTCACTTCAGTAATAACAAAGTTATAGATGCTATTAGAAGCAGTAAGGGTTGTAAATTAAAAGGAATATACAGTGAACTTATCTCACTAAAACAGGATGATTTGGGTAAGCATGGTGAAAAGTAGAAAGATCGGCTGGGCACGGAACCAGATAATTTCTTAGATTCTTTAGAGTTGGGGCAGACAGTATTATGCTCGGCTGGGTTGCAGGCACAACATTTTAAGACGCTATTTTCACTTTATTATACACCGGCAAAGATAGCTCAATGGGGAGGACAGGTGGGAATTAGGTGCCCCCGGTGTAATGCTTTAAAAGCGGACTTAGTCCACATGTTTTCCACGTGCCCGTGCCTTGATGTAATAAAATCCTCCATTACATCCTTCTGTGAAAATACCCTGGATATTAAAATTAAATTGACCCCAACCTTAATTCTTCTTGGGATTGATAATTCCCAGGAGCATGTCCCGTATTTTCGATTTATCTTTTTAACCATGGCAGTGTTTCGTATTTGTATTGCCGCAGTCTGGTTAGATCAAACCGCTCCAACGTTTCAAGTATGGTTAGCCAGATTATTAGCGATGTTTAACCTAGAGCGGGGTATTTATGAGCGGCGGGGAAAAAAGGGGAGAATTTTGGGGAAACGCATCTGGGACCCGATTTATAATTGGAAAGAACATCAGAATTAACTCAGGGCCGGTGGTGTTTAAAAATTGTTTGTTGTGATTCGGTTTCCTGTTGACTGTCTCCTTCTTTTTATTTATATATATATTTTTTCTCTTTTCGCTCCTTCTTTACTGTTAGACCTTTCTTTAAACTTCAGAAGCTAAATATGGAAATTATTACCCTCATTTGTGATTGAAATATATATGTATTATGATGCTGTTTATAATGTAAAATCTTTAATAAAAATATTTAAAAAAAAGAAAAAAAAAAGGCCATTATACCTCAACAGCCCAAACTCATCCCGCAGAATTGCCAATACATCAATAGTCATTCACCTACTTGATGTGTGGTGATAATTCCAACCCACACGATCCTCCGGCGTAGGAAAAAGTAATTGCGGTAAGTCTCAATTAATTAGTCTCTTGGTCATCAAATATTATGGTTCAGTCCACTGTAACAATAGAATTTACATGCCTCAAAAAATGTGCCTGTATCAGGTCATATCGGCTGTATATAGGCACAGCTGTTAAAATAGCTGGTCATATCCTAGTTTCAAGTCTCCGTGTAATATAGCGGTTCTCTAAACCATGAACTCCGACTCCGGTGCCCAATACATCACACATCCACAATCTGCAAAAACCCGGTAAGTCTAATGTCTGTCATCTCTTTTTCTATTTCATTTCCCACAGTTAAGTGCTACGTTAAAATCGTTTAGCCAAATGCTCAGACTCAGGAGTCCCACAAACCCCATTTATACAGTACTGAGCACCCCAGTGACTCTAATTCCTATTAAGGAGTAACTGGCGTTCTCATTTCCACACCCTGTGAGTATTCAGAAAAGAATTTACAACCGCAACTACTCCACCTAAATTTCTGGCCTCGATATGCACACTGATAGCTTGTTGCAGTCCCTTTATCTTAAAAAGATTGTGTGCAAAGTTATAAGGCTCCCTCCAACTCCTTACCGTCTATCTTCACTCTGAATCGTCCTACGCCAAACACCGGTACCTCGAGTGCGAGGCAGAGTGCTCCAGTTCCGGCATTCTTATGCTAACGTAATCGGTCAAGTGCACGGAAAACCTTTTGCAGGCTCTCCCTCAGTGTAATTACGGGCGCCATCTTAGAGTGTATTACTCAAGAGTAATCCTTATCTTACTAATACTAAATCCATGCCATCTTCTCTTTCTAACAATGCATCTCGTATCTATGCACATATCGATACCAGCGACTTGATAGCTCCAATTAATTATTCCACACCGTATAATCATTAGTTGATCATAAATACTAACATCCGCTTTCCCTTATATATACTTAATCACACAACGTCTATTTATACCCATACACTCCTAAGGTCACATCCGTATCATAATATTATATTTCTAAAGCACCCTATTATGTAACAAGTGCCCCAATAAGCGACGTCAGGGTTTCGCTTCAACATCCCGAGGTCGGGACTTCATCACCCAATCTTAAAGTAACGTCCACATTTTTACCTTTACAAAATAGCCATATGTATAGCATAATGATTGCCCCAATTACCACCAAAGCGGTCATGTTATAGGGCTGTCAAACGTTCAATTCGCATCATGTCTTCATAATAGGCTCATTGCGAAATGATGATGGGGTCGTCTCTAATACTGTCAAATTTGTCTTGAAAAAACGCCCGCTTGTCCTAAAATCTTGCTCACTTGCCCTCAAGCAGACCCTGCTCGGCCTGTCCAGATTGGAACACGCATGTTCATACAAATAGCAACTTTGTTTTAAACCCACAGGTCTAATTATGTGGAACCAAGTGCCAAATATAAGGGTGGATTGTGCTTGTAAAACCATGTTTCAATGCCAAGTCGCCCTGGACATGAGTCAATGGCGAAGAGATATGTGAGATGCATCATTACTGTATTAATTATAATATAAAGGGTCCATCAATATGTCAGTGACTATGTGTCATCCTACCAAATGCTTTACTAACACAAATTTATTCTCAAAATGTATTTAAACAAAACATATCACAGTTGTTCATGGAGAGAGAAAATGATGCTCAAATTCATCCAATAATGTGTCACTACAATGCTTAGAACATCTACAACCATTATCTACCCAAAAAGTAGTGCAGTCCCTGGTCTAAATTCAAACCCATTTCAGTAGTCCGTAATTTCAAAATCCATGAGGCCTCATTTCTTCGTGACATAAGTTCTCTGTTCCCACCTCTTGGGTGTCTCAGGGTCTGATCAATCCCATAAAATAAGAAGTCTTTATTCTTACTCTTGGAGGCACATTGCGCAATGTGTGCCGCAATGGGGTATCTGAGGTCACCCTGTTTAACTGCTCTCATATGTTCTCCAATACGCTCACGTAGAGTTCTGATTGTGCTCCCACATATTTTTTACTGCATCTACATTCAATTACATAGACAACATATTTAATACTGCAATTGATATTGGACATGATCTTGTATCTTTTGTTCCCTGGACCACTGAAATCCGTTCTCTTATTGCTCGCCCATTTGCAAGCAAGGCAATGTCCACATCCATAAAACCCCACAGTATGTGGTGTTAACCAATTGGTAGTGACTCTAGCTCTAGAATAACTGGAACTCAACATCTTCTTGAGATACATACCTTTTCTGTACGTAATGTCAGGTCTTGTGTTAATTGACCCACCCAGGGATCTATCTTCCTTAAGAATATGCCAGTGCCTATTCAGACTTTTTACAAGTACTTTAGATAAAGTGTTGTAATTTGTCACCATCCATATTTTGTCATCAGTTTTTTTTTTTTGTCCGTTCTTTCAAAGTCTCATGTCTCTCAACCTTCTCAATCCTTGATCTGGCTTTCTTTAATGTGTGTTTGTCATATCCTCTCTTTTTGAAGCGGGCCATCATACTGCTGGCACATTCACATTCTTCAAATTCAGGATCGTAGCTACAGTTCCGTCTTGCCCTGATCAACTCTCCATACGGGATTGCCATGATCTGGTGCGAGGGGTGCGAACTAGATGCATGTAAAACAGAATTGCATCCTGTAGCCTTGCGAAATAACCTACTGTGGATCTGATTCTCCCTTATGTACAATTCTGTGTCCAAAAATGTAATCTTCTCCTTGCTATATTCAAAGGTGAACCTGATATTGCAATCATTATTATTCAGATGTAAAACAAACTCAACCAGTTTCTCAGTACCCCCTGTCCATACCAATAGGCAGTCATCGATGTATCACCCCCAGAACAGGATCGAATCATTCCATTCCATGCCTCTGGCACTCCAGATCCACATCTCCTCCAGCCAACCCATAAACAGGTTGGTGTACGAGGGAGAGAACCTGGAGCCCATGGCCACTCCTTGTTTCTATCGGTACCAATTCTCCTTAAATAGAAAGACATTATTATCTAAAATCAGTTCTATCATGTTAATTAACATTTCTGTATGTTCCCATGCACTGGCAGATCTGGTACTCAAAATCTTTCTGATGGCCCTAAGTCCACAGTCTCTTTTAATGCTTGTATATAGCGCCGTTACATCCAATGTCACCAAAATCATATTTTCTTCCCATGGGAGATCAGATAACGTCCCTAGGACATGCTTGGTGGCACGAATGAAGGAGGGTAAGTTACTCACCATGGGTTTAAGAAAAATGTCCACGTATTCGGACAATCTTTCAGTGGGACCCTCATTGCCATAAATTATCGGCCTCCCCGGTGGAAAGGGGAGGTTTTTATGGCTCTTGGGGAGCGTGTAAATGCATGGGTATCTGGGGCAATCAACTTTCAAATAAATCACCTCAGCCTCATCTAATAAGCCCATGCCTTGCCATTGTTTAAGATGTTTGTTAATATGGTCAGTCAGTTTCCATATGGGATTTGAGGGAAGTAGTTCGTAACATTCGCAATCACTTAGTTGTGACAAAATCTCCCTTTCATAGTCTGTGCTCTCCTTGATCACTATGTTTCCCCCTTTGTCTGCCTCTCGGATGGTAATGCTATCATCTCGCATCAAGTTTTTTCAGGGCCAGTCTCTCCCCATATGTCAAATTGTCAGTAACAGTAAGTGGTCGATGTTTTTTGTCTATGTGTTTGTCTAGATCTGCAAGGGCTAACTTATGAAAAATGTCTATATTGTTCCCCGTGTGAAGTGTGGGTGTCCATTTAGATTTCTCTATCAGACTGCTAGATATCGACAAGTCACTCACCACATTCAAATCTCTCATGATAATGTCCGCAGTCACAACCTCATCCTCACATTCCGTAAGCGACAGCAATAGTCTAGTATCCATTATATCCTGAATGGAAAATTCACTAGAATCATGCATCCCATACTGTTTGCTAGATTCTTTATTCTCCAAATTGGACATCATAAAATGTTTTTTGATTTTGATCCATCTTACAAATTTGTAGAGATCGATTTTCAAATCACAGATATTTCCCGCATCTCTTGCATTTACACGCTCCCCAAGATCCATAAAAACCTCCCCTTTCAACCGGGGAGGCCGATAATTTCAGGCAATGAGGGTCCCACTGAAAGATTGTCTGAATACGTGGACATTTTTCTTAAACCCATGGTGAGTAACTTACCCTCCTTCATTGGTGACACCAAGCATGTCCTAGGGACGTTATCTGATCTCCCATTGGAAGAAAACATGATTTTGGTGACATTGGATGTAACGGTGCTATATACAAGCATTAAAAGAGACTGTGGACTTAGGGCCATCAGAAAGATTTTGAGTACCAGATCTGCCACTGCATGGGAACATACAGAAATGTTAATTAACATGATAGAACTGATTTTAGATAGTAATGTCTTTCTATTTAAGGAGAATTGGTACCGACAGAAACAAGAAGTGGCCATGGGCTCCAGGTTCTCTCCCTCCTACGCCAACCTGTTTATGGGTTGGCTGGAGGAGATGTGGATCTGGAGTGCCAGAGGCATGGAATGGAATGCTTCGATCCTGTTCTGGGGGTGATACATCGATGACTGCCTAATGGTATGCACAGGGGGTACTGAGAAACAGGTTGATTTTTTGGGACATCTGAATAATAATGATTGCAATATCAGGTTCACCTTTGAATATAGCAAGGAGAAGATTACATTTTTGGACACAGAATTGTACATAAGGGAGAATCAGATTCACAGTAGGTTATTTCGCAAAGGCTACAGCATGCAATTCTGTTTTACATGCATCTAGTTCGCACGCCTCGCACCAGATCAAGGCAATCCCGTATGGAGAGTTGATCAGGGCAAGACGGAACTGTAGCTACTATCCTGAATTTGAAGAATGTGCCAGCAGTATGATGGCCCACTTCAAAAAGAGAGGATATGACAAACACACATTAAAGAAAGCCAGATCAAGGATTGAGAAGGATGAGAGACATGAGACTTTGAAAGAACGGAAGAAAAAGAAAAAAACTTATGACAAAATACGGATAGTGACGAATTACAACACTTTATCTAAAGTACTTGTAAAAAGTCTGAATAGGCACTGGCATATTCTTAAGGAAGATAGATCCCTGGGGGTCAATTAACACAAGACCTGACATTACGTACAGAAAAGGTATGTGTCTCAGGAATATGTTGAGTCCCAGTTATTCTAGAGCTAGAGTCACTACCAATTGGTTAACACCACATACTGTGGGGTTTTATGGATGTGGACATTGCATTGCTTGCAAATGGGCAAGCAATTAGAGAACGGATTTCAGTGGTCCAGGGAACAAACGATACAAGATCATGTCCAATATCAATTGCAGTACTAAATATGTTGTCTATGTAATTGAATGTAGATGCAGTAAAAAATATGTTGGGAGCACAATCAGAACTCTACGTGAGCGTATTGGAGAACATATGAGAGCAGTTAAACAGGGTGACCTCAGATACCCCATTGCGGCACACATTGCGCAATGTGCCTCCCAGAGTAAGAATAAAGACTTCTTATTTTATGGGATTGATCAGACCCTGAGACACCCAAGAGGTGGGAACAGAGAACTTATGTTGCGAAGAAATGAGGCCTCATGGATTTTGAAATTACGGACTACTGAAATGGGCTTTGAATTTAGATCAGGAACTGCACTCCTTTTTGGGTAGATAATGGTTGTAGATGTTCTAGGCATTGTAGTGACACATTATGGTTTGAATTTGAGCATAATCTTCTCTCTCCATTAACAACTGTGATATGTTTTGTTTACATACATTTTGAGAATAAATTTGTGTTAGTAAAGCATTTGGTAGGATGACACATATAGTCACTGACATATTGATGGACCCTTTATAATATAATTAATACAGTAATGATGCATCTCACATATCTCTCTGCCATTGTCTTATGTCCAGGACAACTTGGCATTGAAACATGGTTTCGCGAGCACAATCCGCCCTTATATTTGGCACTTGGTTCCACATAATTAGACCTGTGGGTTTAAAACAAAGTTGCTATTTGTATGAACATGCGTGTTCCAACCCGGACAGGCCGAGCAGGATCTGCTTGAGGGCAGGTGAGCAAGATTTTAGGACAAGCGGGCGTTTTTTCAAGATGAATTTGACAGTATTAGAGATGACCCCCGCATCATTTCGCAATGAGCGTAATATGAAGACACAATGTGAATTGAACGTTTGACAGCCCTATAACATGACCGCTTTGGTGGTATTTGGGGCAATCATTATGCTATACATATGGCTATTTTGTAAAGGTAAAAATTTGGAAGTTACTTTAAGATTGGGTGATGAAGTCCAGACCTCGGGATGTTGAAGCAAATCCCTGACGTCGCATATTGGGGCACTTGTTAGATAATAGGGTGCTTTAGAAATATAACATTATGATACGGATGTGACCTTAGGAGTGTATGGGTATAAATAGACGTTGTGTGATTAAGTATATATAAGGGCAAGCGGATGTTAGTATTTATGATCAACGAATGATTATACGGTGTGGAATAATAGATTGGAGCTATCAAGCTGCTTGTATCGATATGTGCATAGATTAAGCCTGGGCGTAGTGGGCGTAGCGGGGCTACGCGGATCACCACTGAATTGATAACAAACTCCGTGGCGCTCCGCGTAGCTCTGCTACGCCACCCGCCTCCCACCCGCCCTATTATTAACAATTGCTAAAGTTTTAAAAAATAACTTTAAAGCACCTTACCTTATCTGTGGCGTCTGCGGCGTCCCCGGCTGGCCTCCTCCTCTCTTCATCTCGTTCGCGGTAAAAACTGCGGATGCACGGGCACCCGCGCATGCGCATTTCTCGAACGGTTTTATGCTCGCAAACCAGATTAGGGTTCACCAGTGTTTATCATGCTATGGTGCCGGACTTGTCGGATGTATTCACTGGATATGAGGAATAATGGTGAGATAGGCTCACATAAAAATATAATCTTGCACATAGCACATTATGGATAGAACGTATAGTGTCCTACGGTTATCTGACCATCAGACTTTCTTGTGCTCTTACTCACTTCTGTGGTGGTGTTAAGACCAGATGTTGGTCACAAGATGCATGATCAAAATTGATGTATATTGACTTAGCTGCACCATGAGAAGGCTACACGGTGGAGGTATTGCAGAAATGTATTTGTAACATTCAGTAACGAACTGGATTGCATAAGTGACTTGATTCTGTATTTCCACTTATCCTTGAAAAAGTCGCATGTGTATACCAACTGTGGTGACGAAACACGTGTTGGCTGGCTAAGATCTGTTTATAAGGAACCAGATGAAAAGGAATAAAGAAACAAAGAAGCTATTGTGAATACTGTTGTACATTTTGTTTTGACCTACAATTGCTACTGCTGTCATTTTTCCTGTCTCGATTTTAACGTGTGCTGGGGATTGCTATTACGTTTGTTTGTAGCTCTAACCTCAATTGTTTGTTGTTATGTTGCTGGTGGACAATGTGTATGTATGCTTGTGAGTGTGATAATTGTCCTGAGGTTTGTTCTAAGATGGGTCTTTGAAATGGTCAGATTAACATGTACAGTGTTACCGTGAAGCCTAGCTAGTGTTCAAGCTGAAATATTTGTGCTTCAGATGACATAGTTTGCAGAATTTTGCTACCTTAGTCCTAATTTCCTGACTCTGTTCTATGTTTTTTCTTACCAGGGTATTTAGCCATGTCATCCACAGAGTGGACTTGCAAGTTGTGACCTCACCAGACACATGATGCTGTGACAGACTCCGACATAGAACTGTTGCTGAACTCCCTGGCACGCACTTCCTTCAGACCTGATAGTCAGTTGATTTTGTTTTTCGTTCCTTTCAGTACTGTGTGATGTAACTTGACTTTGTGTTCAGGCACCAGGTTGTATCTTGAGAATAAACCTATGTTCCACATGGAGGTGTGCCTTGTCTGTTATCACACATCCAAAGAGTTTTTTTATCAAAATTTGATCATGAGGAGCTGGTTTGTTAACAATGATTGTTGATTGTGCAGACAAATGGTGATAGTTTTGTAGACAATAGAATCTGTACGATGTACTACGGGTTGTGTGATGACCTGGTTGTATATATCTATCATGCTGTGCCAAGGTACATTTACTCACAAGCCCTTAGCTTATTTTTTGGTAGGGATTTGCTACCAATGCTGTTGACACTTTCTTCTTTGTGATTTTACGGGCCATTACAATATGTACATTTGGAATTCAAAGTCACGACATGATCACGTATTTCGGTGTAAAGTGTTTTATTTTTGTGCATAAAGTGGTAAAATAAAGCCACACAATGGTGGTGTGCTCAAACAGAAAAAAACATGCAATGCAGATAGGAGTTGATAGTGTTTGTTGATTAACTTCTCCAAGGTAAAGCCACAGTTATTTGAGTCCAAAGTCCAACATTGACCCTCCATTCAATGTGGGACAGTTCTTGATGACAGTCAACAAAGTCAACGCTTGGCACACACTGGAGGATATCAGGGACACATTGTCACTTCCTGGGGGTGCTACATTGCCATCTGACTCTCAGGAATTTTTCCTCAGATGACCCTTACCATGTTTGGCGGAGGACCCTCAGCTGCAAGCTCTTGGGGTACAGTGGACTCTCCGCCAGACTCCACGTTCCTTCCTGTGGCTTGGGCAGATGTTGAAGCACCAGATGTTGTGGGCACACAGGGAGTTGTGGTCAGGTGATTTGCAATCTGGCGGAGGCTGATACCAATGTCCCACAGCACCCCAGTCATATCGTTGATTTTCTGATTAAACGTGTCCAGCTGTTGGTACTGGACTGCCTGCAGCCGCTCAATGTTACATAGGATCCCTATTACCTGGCCCATTTCTCCTTGGTAAGCCTGATAGCCGTTGATCACCTGGGAGAGGTTTGGCTGATCATCATCGGCAGCACCAGCTGCTTGATGGCGTAGATCCCCACGGCCCCTCCCACCACCCCAACCCACCTGAGCAGGCCCAGTTGTAGGTGGCACATTCAACATTAAGCCTCCTTTCTCATTAACAGGGGTGAATTATTCCTAGTTAACAGATTTAATGAATTTATGAATGAGCTAGGCCTAAAGACCAAGACAGCCAAGTCACATGTCATGGTGGTGGGGAATGCACACTGTAAAAAGAGAGCTTGTTTTATTAGTAATGAAAAATTATCTCTGGTTCCACATTTCTCCTACCTAGGCATTCCTTTCGACCAAAAAGGCACTTGGGCCTTTCTTGTAGAAGCTAGGAGAAGGAGCTTTGAAAAAACGCTCATAGCCCTAGCCAGGTTTAGTAGGAAGCTTGGGTCTAAACCGACTAAGACCCTCCTTAATATTTATAATGCCCAGTGTTGTGCTGTGATTTTGTATGGGGCAGTGGTATGGGTTTTTTGTAAATCATCAACTTTACAAACCATTAAAAATGCATTTCTTAGAAAAATAATGTCCACCCCACCCAGCATGCCCTCCATCATCTGTCATAAGGAAATGGGGTTAATTCCCCTGGCAGATCGAATACAAATCACTCCTACTATGTTATGGCGCTCGATTTGGGCAAACGAGGAACCAGCCCTTAACCAAGCAATTATTCAGGATTGCCTAAAGTGTGACCATGTACAGAAAATACCGTGGCTCGGCCACGTTAAGTCGCAACTGTTCCTTGTAGGGAGGCAAGACTGCTTTGCTGACCCGTATCTTATTACTTCTGTTTCGAAATCCCAATTAAAAAAAGATCTTTTGTATGATTCAATGGTGCGACCAACACAGGGGGAGGCTAGCAAAAAGCTTGCAGCCGATTATTTACCTCTGGCTACCAATGTTGGATTTGAGCCATATCTTCTGTACCCTTTTGGCCAATCTGAAAAAAAAATTCTTTTAAGATTTAGATTTGGCATTGCGCACCTTCTGGTGCCGTATCCCAGTAAAACATATCATGACACCGACCTGGATCCCTGTCCCTGCAATTGTAGTTCATCGCAGAACTTGCTGCATTTTCTTTTTTTCTGTCAGCTATATGATAATCCACGCAGGGAATTCATTTTACCACTCCTGAGGGTGCTGAATATTAGAAAATTCAGGCCGGCCCTATTTCACCTTCGGCTACTCCAATCAGAATATATCTGCGAAATGATTTACAGATTAATTTCTGCTGCAACTCGTTTAAGGAGGCTAGTCGGAAAATGATTGCTCTGTTTCACCTCTAAGATTATGTTTTAAACTTGATCTTTCCCACTGGCCTTTATAGATTATTTGTAAATTTGGAGACTTTTAAACCTTTTCTGGCAATTTTAATAGGCACCATGCGCTTTGTTTAACTGTCTGTCTCTAGGTTCCTATTTCTGTTTGAGTTTTTGGGCGTTGGTTAAAGGCACCATGCGTTTTATAAAGAAAAATGAATGATTATTGTTTTATTGTGTCTAATATAGGACGTTGAATTTTAAATGACTTGACCTGGATTGTAGTTGATTTGTTGTGTCCTCATGAATTTTAAACATCTCAAGTCGTTTCTTTTTGGGCCCGCTAGTTAAAGGCACTATGCACTTTATAAAGAAAAAGAACTGTTTACTCATAGGGTGAGATGTCACGTTTTGTAAAATTTTAACATAACTGCTGTACAAACTGAATTGATGTTTTTTCTTGTATTGTCTTTTTTTTATCTGTGACTTTTATGGTTTGATAAAAACCGAACAAAGTTTTATTTGATTTGATTTGACAGGGGTGTTGCTGTCCGTCAACTCCAGAGTGCTCTGTGTTGCTGTGCTGTTGGCGTTGTCCTGGCCTGCTGTGTCCGTCAGGCTAGGGGTCAGCTGGGTGTTGTCAGCTGAGGCGGGAGTGGTCGCAGTGGATCCTGCTGTAGCTGCTGGTGCTGTAGGCAGAACCAAACCTGATGGGCCAGGTTGGTCCTTGTCGTCCGAGGATGGTTGAGAGTCTTCATTGCCGCAGAGCTCCTGGTTGGCCAGAGTCTGGGACTGGCTGTCCTCATTTTGTCTAGTGGTATTCTCAGCTCACCCTGTGGGTACAGAAATGACACAATCATTGATGTGAATGTCCACTGCACCTCAAATCATACTCATTACATAGATAACTGAACCTAACAATAAGTTAATGAAGATAGATTGGCCTCCTTCATCCATGATGCTGGCCTATGTTTTTGGATAACAATGC
Source organism: Calotriton arnoldi (assembly GCA_963921515.1). Classification (NCBI taxonomy): domain Eukaryota; kingdom Metazoa; phylum Chordata; class Amphibia; order Caudata; family Salamandridae; genus Calotriton; species Calotriton arnoldi. The sequence goes on along the minus strand of CAWUFW010003569.1, from coordinate 101,712 downwards.
AATGCTGACAAGATGTGGATTGGTGAACATGACCTCCTATGTGCATAAATGGGCATGTTGTGTTTTAGTTCTCATTACATGCCCAAAGACATTGACTAGTACCTGACATTCTGTGGATGACACTGGTGGGTTGGTGTTCTCCACATCTGTACTTTCATGGTGACATACGTACTCTTAATTCCCAACGTTGGTGTTGGTCAGGCCTGTGTACTGAGCTTAGTCCATGTCTCAGCAGTCACATAGGTGTGACTGCCTACACACTCACAGTCTGTTGCTTTCTCCGGAATTTTGTGGTCATGGTGTGAGTGAGGTACTTATTGTTCTCATCTCATGACACACAAGTGAATGTATGTAAGGAGCCAAATGTGTGACTGCTTAGCTTTGTGCCTACACAGATCATGTATTTTCTAAATTGACTCCATAGTCAGATGAGATGACAAACTCTGCTTTCTGCTATTTTGTGGCTAACTATTTCATGCACAAGCCCACAAAGAAATGTGGTCACTTCAGGTGACGTAATAATTTGTACAGGAGCACAGACATCCAATGGATGTTTAAAAAGACCCCTCACCCACCAACCTAGTTGGTGGCATGCTTCATCACTGGGGTCCCAGCTGGGCTGCGGAATGCAACCCAGCTGTGCTACAACGCCTGATTACAGCGGAGCGGGTATTGTGATGTGAGGTGAGTGCTCTATGTGATGTGACAAAATGTTAAAAATGTCTCTAAGAGATGCCCTTGTAAAAAAGTTTAATAAATGGGTCTTAGGACATGGTTAAAAACATAGGCGGGATATAGTGAAGGTAAAAATTGTACTTCAATATCCCTAGAATTTTAGGTCAACTAGTTTCAGCCTTCTACGAGGTTCGTGAGGCTTTCATCAGGACCAGTGTGAAGTGGCTAAAAATGTGGAGTAGCCACAAAGGTGCAAGTATCAGCACACGTACTAAAGTGTGCTGTGAGTGTGGTGGGTACGTTGTACTTACGGACCCGTCAAGGTAAGTATTTTAACTCTATGTTATACGGACATACTGATCCTGCCAAGGGGAACCTCCTATAGTCACACATTCGTCAAGGAAAGATTCCCTCCTTTCAAACCTGCATTGATCTCGGTCAGGATCTCACTTTAGTACGTGTGCTGATACTTGCACCTTTGTGGCTACTCCACATTTTTAGCCACTTCACACTGGTCCTGATGAAAGCCTCACGAACCTCGTAGAAGGCTGAAACTAGTTGACCTAAAATTCTAGGGATATTGAAGTACAATTTATACCTTCACTATATCCCGCCTGTGTTTTTAACCATGTCCCAAGACCCTTTTATTAAACTTTTTTTACAAAGGCATCTCTTAGAGACATTTTTAACATTTTGTCACATCACATAGAGCACTCACCTCACATCACAATACCCGCTCCGCTGTAATCAGGCGTTCTAGCACAGCTGGGTTGCATTCGGCAGCCCAGCTGGGACCCCAATGATGAAGCATGCCACCAACTAGGTTGGTGGGTGAGGGGTCTTTTTAAACATCCATTGGATGTCTGTGCTCCTGTACAAATGATTGCGTCACCTGAAGTGACCACATTTCTTTGTGGGCTTGTCCACGTTGCTTATTGCTAATTAACTTGGGGAAGAGGACGTAGCCCCATTTAATCCTTTCCTCACTCTCTTGTTGTTCATTATTAATTATTAACTAATTTCATGAGCTGAGGTTTGAGTGCTTATGATCTATTTGTGTAACTCACAATCCTCTTCTCACAAAGTCAAACCAGCCTACCTGGCACTCTGCTTTCCTGACTGTGAGTTAAAATGTGGCAGCAAGATGGCTGACACTGGGCACTGGTGTTTTGCGCACAAGTCCTTGATGTGAGTTGGGGACAGGTGAAACACCATTCACCATTGTCAGCCATCCTGCTAGTGGATTTGGAACCACTGTGAGGAAAGCATGGTTCATGATGGGCTGTTTGGGCAGGGTGTCAAGAGTGTGTGTAGTACATGGCCTGATGAGAGATGTGGCCATTGCAAATGCTCCTCCTCCCACCCAGCACCAAAAACCTACCTGGAACCCTGCTTTCCTGACAGTGATTAGAAATGTACTGGCAAGATGGCTGACACTGGGGACTGGTATCTGGAGCACAACGCCATGATGGGAGTTGTGGTCAACTCAGACACCACTGTCAGACATCTTGATAGTACACTTCCCCTCATTGTCTGAACACAACTCTTTCTGGTGGGAAGGTGTGTGTGGGCCCAGGCCTGATGTGAGTTGCAGTGACAGCAAAGACTCCTCCTCCCACCCATCCCAACCAGCTCATATGGGCCTATGGGTACCTGACAGTGTGGGGAAGTCTACTTGCAAGATGGCTGACACTGCTGCATGGTGTTGAACTTGAAGCCAACTCCCATCAAGGCCCTGTGCTCCAAACATCAGTCACCAGTGTCAGACATCTTGCTAGTACATTTCCATTTACTGTCAGGTTGCCATAGACCCAGATGAGCTGGTTGGGCTGGGTGGCAGGAGGAGTGTTTGGTATAACTACAACTCCCATCAGTCTCTGTCCTACACACACCTTCCCACCCAGCCCAACCAGGCCACCAGGAATAGTGGCAGCCTGACAAAGAGGGGAAGTGTAATTGCAAGAAGTCTGACAGTGGTGCCTGTTGTCTGAGTTGACCACAACTCCCATCAAGGCCTTGTGCTCCAAACACCATGCACCAGTGTCAGCCATCTTGGCAGTACATTTCCACTCACTATCAGGGACAGCATAGTTCCTGGTGGTCTGTTTGAGCTGGGTGGGAAGGTGTGTGTAGGACAGGGCCTGATGGAAGATGTAATCAGTGCAAACACTCCTCCTCCCACCCAGCCCAATCAGGCCACCAGGAATAGTGGTGTTCAGACAATGAGGGGAAGTGTACTATCAAGATGTCTGACACTGGTGTCTGTTGTTTGACTTGACTACAACTCCCATCAAGGCCTTCTGCCCCAGACACCATGCAGCAGTGTCAGCCATCCTGCTAGTATATTTCAACTCACTGTCAGGTATGCATAGTTCAAGGTGGTCTGTTTGGGCTGCGTGGGAAGGTGTGTGTGGGATAGGGCTTGATGGGAGATGGAGTCAGTGCAAACACTCCTCCTCCTACCCAGCCCAACCAGGCCACCAGGCCACCAGGAAGAGTGGTGTACAGACAATGAGAGGAAGTGTACCGTCAAGATGTCTGACAGTGGTGCCCGGTGTTTGAGTTGACCACATCTCCTATCATGGCCTTGTGCTCCAGACACCAGTCCCCAGTTTCAGCCATCTTGCCAGTACATTTCTACTCACTATCAGGGACAGCACATTTCCAGCTGTGCTGTTGGGACTGGGTGGGAAAGTGTGTTTAGGACATGGCCTGATGGGAGATCTAGTCAGGGCAAACACTCCTCCTCCCACCCAGCCTAAACAGCTAATCTGTGCCTATGGGTACCTGACAGTGAATGGAAGTGTACTATCAAGATAACTGACACTGGTGCATGGTGTTTGGAGCACAGGGCCTTGATGGGAGTTGGCTTCAAGTTCAACACCATGCAGCAGTGTCAGCATCTTGCTAGTCCACTTCCCCTCACTGTCAGGTAGGCATAGGTCCAGAAGGGTTAGCTGGGCTGGGTGGTAGGAGGAGTATTTGCAATGACTACAACTCCCATCAGACCCTGCCCTACATACACCTTCCCACCCAGCCCAAACAGCCCACCAAGAACTATGCTTTCCTAACAGTTTTTCAAAATGTACTATCAGGATGTCTGACACTGACAGTGGTGCTTGTTGTCTGAGCTGACCACAACTCCTATCATGGCCTCTTGCTTTGAACACCAGTCCCCAGTGTCAGACATCTTGCCAGTACATTTCCACTAACTCTCAGGAAAACAGACGTCCTGGTGGGATTGTTGTGCTGTGTGGGAGGAGGAGTATTTGCTGTCACTACAACTCCCATCAGGCCTGGGCCCACACACACCTTCCCAACCAGCCTACCTGGGACTCTGCTTTCCTGAGAGTGAGTGGAAATGTGCTGGCAAGATGGCTGACACTGGGGACTGGTGTTTGGACCACAAAGCCTTGCTGTGAGTTTGGAAGAAGTGTGTACATGGTAATAGTTTTATGCATTTTCATTGCAGGCATGTGGTTTATCTATATGACATACACATCACATGCTCATTGACTATAGTTTTTTTTCTATCTGAAAACAGTCATTTAGTTAACTGTGTCCTTTACAGTGATGTCTATAGAGGTGTAATTGCAAACTTTAGTGGAATGTGGAGTAGCTACTTACCAGACTCTGGTCCTTCAGTGAGTCCATAGACGCTCTCCAGCGGAAGGATGGAAAGCACCTTCTCCTCCCATCAAGTGAAGTGCACAGGTGATGCAGGAGGGCCACCACCAGAACGTTGGGTGTTTGCAAATTCTTTTGATAGCAGTTTTTTTACCCTCCTTCTGACTTGGTACCACCTTCACCTGATATCCTCCATTGAGCGTGGGACAGATGCTTCAGCATTCACCTTGTTGACTATCCTGTCTCACATCCAATTTTTCTGGGTGATGGGGGTCTGTTGGACTATGGTCCCAAATAAATGTGGCTCTACGTTCACTATTTCATCTATAAGCACTATCAACTCGTTCTCTGTGCAGCGTGGCTACTTCCTCTAGGGCATGGTGAGGGTGAAGGTGAGGGTGAGTGTGAGTGTGAATATAAAATAGAGGGTGTGTTTGTAAGAAGGTTTTGAAACAAAACAAATTATGTGCAAGTTGTGTGGTGGGTGAAGTGTGTGAGTGTGCATAAGGCAGAGAGCATGGAATGTAGACAGACTTCTATGGGCTGGCAGCAGAAGTATGTGAGCAATTTTTTGGCCCTTTATATAGGTAGATTGGTGGGCATGCCTAATATTTGAATTTTGCTTTAATTTGGCGCTACCTATGCTTGTACTGAAACCGCGTCGGATGCATCGTAATCTGTTCGTCAGGTCAACCGAGTCTTGTTCGTAAGCGGAATGCCTATGCAACAGCATTTCCAACCGACTTGGTCAGTTCGGACATGTTTCCGACCGTAGCGGTCGGGTGGATTGGTTTCCAACCGACTTGGTCGGAGTTTAACCTGCTATGCATCGTAATATGGCAGTCGGAGAGCTTGCGGTCGAGTTGGTCGGAATGTTCCCTAGGACGAGTCGGTCGGACGGTCTTTCCGACCGACATCGTAATGAGGCCCCAAGTTGGAATCCATGCTGACTTCATCTATGATCAAACTTTTAATATTTTTAAAACTCTTCTAATTTCTTGACATGTATCAGTATTCAATTTCAAGTATTACAATTTGTTCTCATGCTCCACAGACAATAACAGTAGACGATGTAAAGTAATTCCTTTGATGTTATATGCTAGCAGTAACTGCACAGTAGCTTAATGGACATAATAAGCAGTAATTACTTTAATAAGAAAGCTTTCACCAGTTCCAGCTTGGCCGCTCACATATTGTAATGTAGTTTCAAAATTACTACAGGCACATAATCCATTTTCGTGTTGAAGTCCATGATCTAGTGACTGCTTATGTCACTGTATATTTGTAGCTGATCTGAATTTAATTGGGATACTAAGTCCTTTTTCCAGGCGTCCATGACAACCATAGCTTCATTATGAATCACTGGTTTTCCAAATGGGTCACCAGTCCTAGAAATTGAAGTATTATTAGTTGATTCAGTATTGCGTTATATTTCAGATTAATGTTATTTTCTTCTGCTATTTCTTGTTCCAACATTTCTAAGTATGTCTGAAATTGAGGTACTGCAATGTGATTTTTAGATACATTAAATGCATCTTGATGTGTTTGAAATGGGCATATATATAATATCTTCTTTTTTGCACTATGGCTTAAATAGTTGAAGAAGTGTTAAATAGTAGAATTATTTCTTTTCTCATGTGTCACAACTCATTTTCTGATGATCAATAAAAGTATAAAACATCCATTGGTCCCTTGAAATATTTCAGCGTTGATTTCTTCTGCCATATTATTTTGATATGTGTAGAACTGAGCAACTTCATGGAGCAATAGGGTTTCTTACAAATGACTTCTCCTTGGGTAATATGTGTACAACATATCAGTTTTTAAAATGTCTTTGTTAGTGGGATCAAAATGTATAAGGTTATCAATTATAGGTAGGCTTTTGAGAACTATTTGGCTTGATGATGACAATCCTAAGCTAAGCCACATGATTGTCTTGGATTTCCCATATAAGCTTGAAGAACGGTCACATGCTTCATAGCTACTGAGTTCACTGTGAGATAGTATTTTGAGGCTAAATCAGTCTAATCTTTTACTTGAAGATTGCTCAGCAAATATATCTTCCCATACTTCCCTCATATCAGTTTTTTCAGCCTTTGTAATATAGGAAGTAACATACCATGCAAACGCTGTACAGTTATCTGCAACAAATTGTATACCTATGTTAGCCTCCCACATATGTAGAATTAAAGAGTTGAAGTCATTGATCCTTTTTGATGCTTGCATTCTCCTAAGATTGTAAGTATTTTTGGTGATTTGTCAGAAACTGCATGTCTTACAGATTAGTTTATGTAGAGTTGGTCTTGGAAATCCAAATTGACAATTTGAGTAATGTTTGGATTCCTTCCGATATTTTCTTAAGAAGTATTTTCACACTTATTTGAATGGAAGCATAAAACTTTCTCAAATAGTCTCCTGTTTTGTTCTTTTTTTGGAAAATTGCACGTGGCATAACGTTCAATACATTGTAGTACGGATTAATAAGAGTCATATCCAAACTTAGGTGCATCTTTAATCCACAAAAGCATATGAATGTGTGGTGAACTTCTTGCTTGATATTCTTTTCTCCAAAATAAAGCAAGTACCTTTCCAACAGGATTTTTCTTTTGTTGGTTGAACACTGAAGCACAGTTTGACATTTGTGGTTGAAATATCTGAAAACATTGGCAGGATCCAAAGAACAGAATTCAGCAGGTCGTTTGCTGCTAATGTGTGCAATATTATCATTTGCTTCAAGTAGAAATTGATACAAGTCATCCCATCTGTGCTCAGCACAACTTAAAGTAATAAACCAAGTAGGTGGTCCTAAATTTCTAAGCATAAGTTTCAATTCTCCATGTCTTTGGAACCAATATTTATTTGTCCCTCACTGGCATGCCATAATATTAATCAAGTTATATTCTAGGTTCTCATCTTTGTTGTGCACCTTTTTAATAAAATCCTGTGTTGTTTTATTAGTAAAGCCAGTTCCACTTCGCATCATATGTGCAACAGCATAAGAAGTGACAGAAAGTTCACTTTCATTTAGTAGGGTAAAAAAGTAAGAAGTATCTTGACCAAAGCGTGGATCCTCTGTATATAATCTTGTTGCTCGGTAATCCGAAGCAGAAATTTGGACTGGATGATCATCATATCTTCTACCTTTCCCAGTGAGGAATTAATGTGAATAGCATCTTGCTTCTAGAGTTTTTTCCCAGACACTAATTGGCTGTCATGTAACTTCCTTTATCTGATATAGTTTCAAAGCATCACCCATCATGTCTCCGGAGTGTAGTGGGTGTATAGTATTATGTTCATATATTTGTTCTGCTTGTTCCTAATAAATCTGTTCAAGTTGTCCAGTTTGATTTTGTTTTTCAAAAGATAAGTATATAGAACAGATAAAGTTACCAATGTCCAAATCTTTATAGTATATGTTGTTCTTCTGAAGGTAATGTTTTGCTTTCTGAACTTTATTTTGTGTAATAATTCTTACCAAACTGTTTTGTCATTTGTAGGTACTCCATTGACTAAAACCACTAAAGGTTCCTCCATTTTCCATTCGATTCCAAGAGTGGTTAGGGATGTGGAGAAATCTCATGGAAGGAAAACAGTGTTTCCTTTTAGTGCGTGCACTAATTCAGGTGGCTGGAATTTTCCTGATTTTGGTTGCATCTTAACAATGGTTTAAAAAGGATGGACTGTGTGAAATAAAATGCTTTCATATAAATTCAGTTGGAATAGTTCTGATGGTATTGGATACATTTCAAAATTGTTCTAAATCCCTCGTGAAGGCATCCAGTTATGGTCTAGTTTTCCAAGGCAGGAACTGCAGATTCGATGATATTCGCAGATATTGTATCTTTCTTACGCAAAGACAGTAAAATTTCTCTGTGCTATTTGTTCTTCATTTTCTGTTCTCAAGGAGATCAGTCATCTTAACTTGCTTCTTTTAATGTTTTCTTCAGCAGCAAATGCAAATCAGATTAGGTATTTCCGAAATTGTTTTTTGAATTTGAAGAATATGCATTTTATAATTGGCCAAGTCCATTAATGGATTTCTGCTTCTGTTTGAGTGACAGCAAAGTCTGGACAGTTGGGCAATGGCCTGGAAGCCACTGATGGCGGACGCGTGAGCCTGCAGCTTTGAGATGGCCCTACACATATCCTGCCAAAAGCGCGATCTGGCTGGTGATACCGGTAGCCAGAATACCAGCACTGAGAACGATGGAGCCAGGCGGTCCGGATGGAGTGTCTCCTGCAGACGGGGAAGGCTGCGGGACGCCGCTGTCTGATCTGAGTGGTTCCGTGCTCTGGGCTGCAAGATGGCGGCTCAAATGAAATGGCGGCTGCCTTAGCCCTGTGGCGCTTCCTCACTGGGAGTATAATCATGGGGCACTGGGGGCCGGTGATGTAAGCGGTGGTATTCGAGGAGGGCCCGTGACCTGCGGCGCCACCACTTTGGCCTGAGAGGACAGAGGCCCGATCCCGACAACTACCCCGGGACCCGCGGCAGGCGGCATGTGGTAATCTGCGGACCAGACCTATCCCCGGGGGCCCAGCAGCAGCCTGCGAGAACCGGCGGCCCGTGAGTTCCGGTCTGGGGCTGAAGATCACGGGTTGAGCCCTGAGTAAGATGGGAACCATAACGTCAGCCCGGACAAGGTGAGAGGCCTGCACTGCCCTGGGGGCTCCGCCTGTACTCCTGTACAGCTGCGCCTCCCAGGCCATGGCGAGGCCGAGATCTCTGGACCGTAGAGAGGCAGAGGGACCGAAGCGGGAGCTATCAAAGGATTCTGGACTGAGCCGGCTAGTGGCTAACAGTGGTAACCAAAAGAGACGGTGGGAGGCACGCATTGAAGATTTCACAGCAGCACACAGGTCCCTGCACCACTGCTAAATTGTAGGTAATACAGACCAGGGGTCGGATACAAAACAGATGAATGAGCCTTGATAGGCACGGATCCGGGAACCAGGACAGAACTAGCATCTTGGTAGGCCCAAGTATCCGTAGGTGGAGTTCGTGGCCTCCTGATGTGGTGGAGGGGCTCAGGAGGGGGGTCCGCTGCATGAGCTGGCCGTGAGTTCTGGCTAACGCGGCCGCCCCAGCATAGCACCTGGCCATACCATGGCACCGAAAAGTGTTCTTACAACAGACTGGCGTCCAGAGCATAAGCGGACCGCACTCTTTCACCCTAAGCCTCGATGTTTGGCATTGATTCAGGTGATATTGCCTAGGAGCTTGACACCCCACACCCAAGGGAGAATGGGGAAAGCTAGGGCCAAAACGGTGGGATCCCCGTCGGACTGGGGGGAAGACGCCACAGATCCTCCCCAGACCCTAGTGGATTCGCTGGCATTGATCGACCCAGTGCAACAGCAATTGAATAAAATACTAGATGCGATCGCCGACACCAAAGCGACCCTACACCAGGACATAAGCACAGTCTCGGTGGGGTTGGAACTGCTCAGAGCTGAGCACCACAAGCTAGCTGAGAGGGTGAAGATGGCGGAGGCCTCGATCGTGGAACTCCATCCCACCCAACATAAACTGACTTGCCAGGTCACCGACCTTACCGAGTGGGACAATACACTTGAGCGTAGGGCCGAAGACGCGGAAACGCGGAATAGGAGGAATAACATACGGGTTGTGGGCCTACCAGAGGGGACGGAAGGCAAAGATATGGTCACTTTTCTGGAATCCTGGCTCCAAACATTAGTGGCACCGGAAGGCCTCACCACATGCTTCACACTTGAGAGAGCCCATAGGGTCCCCGCCTGGCCCCCGGCCCCGAGCCACCCGCTGCGTCCGGTAGTGGTAAAACTCCTACATTATAAGGATAGAGACATCATCCTACAGAAGGCTTTCACAGATGGCCTGTTCACTGTGGGCAACGACAGGGTCTCTGTGTTCCCAGACTACACCGCTGATGAACAAAGAAGACGTGCCTCATATCTTGAAATTAAGAAAGCACTGTGGGAAGAAACTTACAGTACTCCCTAATGTTCCCTGCCAGGCTCTGCATAATGCTAGACAGATAGACACATTTTTGTGAAAACCTGGATGCAGCCTGGGAATGGCTTCAATCTTATAAATCTGGAAGGAGAGGGCCATCGCCTTGCAGGCTGTAGCTGCTATCATGCGGCCTGCGGCCTCAGCCTCAGAACCAGGTTCTAGATCAACCAAAGGAACTGGGGGATCGGACTCAGATAGTTCGTGAACAGACAGTATTAAGCTGCCGATCGTAACTCCGAGAATGGCTGATGACCTCTAGTCACACTGAACCTCCCTAGAAGGGCATCACGCACTGGGACACTGCAGACACTTTGCCACGACTACATCGAGGTGGGCTGATGTCACGGATTACGTGGGCCGGTGTGGGTGGCGCCAACAACCACGAATGTCACTTTGTAGACAATGGTTCACTTGCTGCGGCCTACCCCCTCTGGCAGACCTCATTCGGTTGTGGAGGAGGCCTCCCGATGATCACAATGGTTTGCTTACAGTTTGGGTGGCTGGCTGCTCTGGGGAACAGGGAGTTATGTTTTGTGAGAGTTTTTCTTTGTTCTATTTTTGTTCTTTTTGCAGGAGGGGTCCTGATTTAATTTTATCGAGGTGGGGGTGGGGATGGGGGATGGTAGAATTGTCTACATAGGCTCAAGATGATGACCCCCGCACAGCACACACTAAATATATTGACATGGAACAATAGGGGGATGGGCTCCACTGTTAAACGCTACAATGTGAACAGATATCTACGCAGGAGAGGAGTGCAGATCGCTCTCCTTCAGGAAACACACCCTACCCGTAGGGAGGTCGACAAACTGCAAAAGAGATGGAGAGGGCAGATATTTGCAACTTCCTATTCTGCATACGCATGGGACACACTGATCTGGATAAGGGCTGATATACCATTTGAACCCCTGCAGACACTCATAGATAGAGAAGGCAGATATGTGCTATTGAAAGGCATGCTTTTTGGACAAGATACCACATTGGGCAGTATCTATGCCCCCAATCCAGACCAAGTATTATTTCTCCAGAATCTGTCAGCCCCTTTAGCTGAGGTATTAACACCAAATATACTGTTGGGGGGCGACTTCAACTGTGTCACAGATATCACCCTAGATTGCTTACACCCGCCAATGCTGAGCACACAGGCCCACCGTACAAGGGTGGGGTTTCAGGACTGGAGGTTTCACTGGGGGTTAAAGGACATCTGGAGGATGAAACACCCACAAGACCGAGATTATTCATACTATTCTCCCCTGCACCAGTTACATGCCAGATTGGACCTATCTTTGAGTACACCTGGCCTGGTCTGTTCCGTCACACGTACGGAGTATCTGGGGCGTACATTCTCGGACCACAGCCCCCTTCTGCTGGTACTCCAACCAAGGGGTGAACACCCACAGATTCCACTGTGGCAGTTAAACCTGCTGGCACTAGAAGATGCCTGTTTCAGAGAAACTATAGGCACAGCCATAGACACTTCCTTCGCTGATAACGCAAGAACCGCATCCACAATATTAGTGGAATGGGAAGCGTTCAAAGTTGTGTTAAGTTGGCTTTGCATGACACAAACAAGTGGGGCCCAGAGAGAACTCCACCGGGAGCTTGAACCCCTAGAAGACACTCTGCATACACTAGATAACGAACAAGGTACCATACCAGATGCGTTTGACTACCTGAAACGAACACGGACATTATATCATCAAGCCCTGACAGGTTGCGGTGTCACGATTACAAGGGTCATCTTACAAAGGTGCAGGAAGAAGATGGGAGGCCAGGTAGACTACTGGCATGGTTAGTTCAGCCAGAGACTCGAGGATCCCCGATCGCGCAAGTCCAGTCTGCGGCGGGAGTCCCATCTTACACACCCGAAGCCCTTAATGCATCCCTTTGTGACTAACACAAGACCATCTACAGGGCCCTACCCCCGGAGACCCCAGGAGCCCACAGAGATTTCCTGCGAGTGCTACGCCACTGGATGCTTTATAGAGAGGTGACAGTGGTGCTGGGAGGGCCAGTGACAGTTCATGAGATCCTGGTGGCAATTAAAAGCATGGTTGCAGAGAAAACCCCAGGGCCTGATGGCCTTCCTGCGGAATTGTATTCAAATTATGCTTCAAAACTCGCCCCGCAGTTGGAGAGGCTTTACGCCGAGTCTCTGAGGCTGGGTCACCTCCCTGAGACCACACAGAGTGCATTGGTGGTTCTGCTTCTCATGAAGCCTGTAGCAGAGGCGAAGGTCACGGACTTTCAACCCCTCTCCATGCTGAACCTTCATTTTAAAATCCTTAGCAAGGTCTTAGCGCTCCGTATATTACCACACATGCCAGACCTGGTTCACATTGACCAGAACGGATTTATCCCAGCCAGAAGCACCTCATTTAAACTGCGCAGAATGTACTCAGTGCTGTATCTCCCAGATGCTCGACAAATGCCAGATGCAGCTCTTCTGTCGGTGGACCTCAAAAAGGCATTTGACACAGTGAGGTGGGATTACTTGTTTGCAACTATGGAACACATGGGTCTAGGCAAGGGCTGGGTGAGGTGGGTGAAGCTACTTTACAACCGACCCACAGCCAGGGTAAGGACAGGCAAGACAGTGTCTATGCAGTATGGGATCTTCCGGGGCATACGGCAGAGTTGCCCATTGTCACCCCTCCTGTTAGCACTGACGATGGATCCTCTGGCGGCACTGTTTAGACAGGGCGGCAAAGGGACTTGGGATAGCTGTGGGAGGATGCACACATACTATTTCCCTATATGCTGACGACCTGCTGATTTATCTTAATGATGTATCAGTGGGAACCAAGATGGCGATAGACCTCCTGAAACGATTCGAGCAGTTGTCTGGTCTCAGAGTTAATCACAACAAGACTTACCTCTACCCAGTGTTGGCTGGCAAGGCTCACCCCTGCACATTGTGGCCAACATCAATTGGGCCCCCTCAACTTTTTGCTATTTGGGAATACAGGTTTACCACTTGCTGGACGACCTCCAAAAGGGTAACCTTGGAAAGGGTCTCAGATCCCTGAAATCGAGTGTCCCCTTCTGGTGTTCTCTCCAACTACCAATTATGGCTCGGTCTCCCTTTCCAAGATGATTATGTTAACACGATTGCTATACTTTTTTACTAACCTTCCAATCACAATTCCCGCCTCCTGGTTTAGACAACTAGACTCACTGCTGCGAGACCTCATATGGGACAAAGGGAGACGGAGAGTGGCCTTAGCGACCTTACAACGACCATCTGCTGAAGGGGGTCTTGGGGTACCAAACTTTGAACTGTACTTCCTGGCCGCCCAGCTGCAATGGTTGGCACAGTGGTTAGTGGGCTTGAGACCAGAGGGGACCGACCTAACCGAACTAGGGTCCCGTACTGACCTGTTATTGGCCAAAATGATGGATCCTGCAGTGACCATCCCTCACCTGTCTCTATTACAAACCACAGCCTTACACTGCTGGAAACGTAGTCTATCCAAAGTGGGGAAAGCTCCCTTATATACTCCTGTCCTGCCCCTGGTGGGCCTCCATCATGGTAACCCGAAGACTACACTGGCTCCAGCATTAATGAGTGCCTGGACCGTGTCTGGACTGGAGACAGTGAGGGATTGCTACCAGCACTCAACTCTGGCCCCTTTTAGGGATTTGCTTGATGACTATGATTTACAGCCAGGCCAGTTCCTAACTTATGAAATAGTGCTCCGCACTTTCGGGGCATTATGGGGGGGGGGAGGCCAGGCTGAGCCCAAGACACATGCGATACTACACTTGGTTCTCACATTGGGCGATGCGAGGCACCAGGTAAAGTTGTTCTATGCTTCTCAACTAGATATGACTTGCGCACCCCGATTATGCGATGTTACATTGCATGCGATACATCGCATATCATTACAACGCGGTCGTTACAACGAACGCGTTGTTACATCGCATACCTTTACAACGCAAGTTGTTACAACGACTTGCTGTAGGGGGTGCTGGATGTTGGAATAGTATAATTTACTATTCCAACTCCAGTCTGTGCAACAGTAGGGAAGGTGTTGGATTTTAAATCCAACACCTTGTGCCCCCTACAGCAAGTTGTTGTAACGACTTGCGTTGTAAAGGTATGCGATGTAACAACGCGGTCGTTGTAACGACCGCGTTGTAATGGCATGCGATGTATCGCTTGCGATGTAGAGGATGTCTCCTGCGCACCCCTGACAAAACTACACAGCCACTGGGGAACCATTCTAGGGAAAGATCTCTTGGACCCAGAATCGGCCAGAATTCTAGCATACCCTAAGGAAGTCTCCAGCAACACCAGATTAAAGTATACACAATTTAATTACACTCACATGACCTATATGACACCTCATAGACTTCAGACGGCTTATGGAGGCGAGACACGTAAATGCCAAAGATGGGACCAGGACGACGCAGATTTCATTCATATGACCTGGGACTGTGTCATACTCTGCAGGTTTTGGGAAGAGGCTTTGAGGCTCTTGGGAGGGGCAGTGGGTCGCATACTGGAGCCCACAATAGTGGTGTGTCTGCTGGGACTCTTCCCCCGACCACCCAAACAAAAGGTGGGAAAGAGATTCCCAGACCTTGGCCTGGTTTTAGCTAGGAGACGGATGGCGATGACCTGGAAAACCGTGACTGGGCCAGGCAATGACACCTGGAAGCAAGACGTAACTCACTGGGCCGGAGCGGATGGTAGGGCCCTGGCAAGGGAGGAAATGAGGTGGCTGAGACAACAACCTACAGCAGAGCACTGGAGAGAGATACTTGGGGCTTGGGAAAACCCAAGCCGGGACCAGAGTGAGGAAGATAGGAACACGCATGACACTTAGTCCAAAGGCGGGCGGGACCCAAACAGCTCATGCATGGGCCCCGGGCATTGGGAAGTCTTGAATAATAAACACTGGTATACTCCGAACCTTATATACCGACAGGAAATGACAGAGGCAGGGGGCAACCCCCACTCTCTCCGTATTTCATCTCAGTATGTATAATACATACTTAGAGGGCAGTGATGGTTAGCCACCCGAAGCGCAAAGGATGGCCTGGTGGCCCTCCCCCCGCCGACCCTACATCCCAAAAACCCATACACTTACTCTATATCGTGGATATGATCACGCAACTAGGACCCCAATGCATACTTAGCTAAGTAACTGTCAGGAGCCACGGGAGACATGCACTCCCAGGCAGGATCAAGGCGCGGCTGACGGGAACTACAACTCCCGGCAGCCTCAGAGGACGTCGGACGTGAGACGCAACGTCTCACGTGACTTCCGGGAAAATAGAAAAGACGCGGTCACGGCAAGAGACGCTGCCGATTATTCAGAGTGACCGGTACCTCGTTCCTTGACCCGGTCAGAGTCTTCGCCTCTTGGAAACTTCTTTGGTCCGGTAGGGGTGTCAGATGACACCACTTCTCTATACTTTACCTCATTTAAACTCCTTCGTATTTCTTAGTGTTGATTCTTCCCTGTTGGCGAGCCCAGTTGGTCAGTGGCTCATGCAGGGGAGAACTGGGTGAATCCTGATTACTCTTGCACCCTAGAGTGCTGGCTACTTCTTCCCTGTTGGCGAGCCCAGTTGGTCAGTGGCTCATGCAGGGGAGAACTGGGTGAATCCTGATTACTCTTGCACCCTAGAGTGCTGGCTACTTCTTCCCTGTTGGCGAGCCCATTTGACAGTGGCTCTTGCAGGGAGGAAAATCTATGAAACTGTGTTTGGATTTGATTATCATTTTAAGAGTGATATTGAACTCGTACTTTAATTCTTTGTTTAATGATAACATTACCACTAAATCTCTTTCCCTGGAGGGTGCTAAATAAGAGATTAGTATTTGGATTACCAACAATACGCTCACACTGCCTGCTCGTTCTCCTTTCATTTGATATAGGGGGTGTTGATGGCGGGTGGTCACCTTCGCTTCTACGTTTAAAGAAAAGTGTTTTCATGCACAGGTAAAATAAGGACACAGAGTTTAGCGCAATCATAGCACTTACGTATAAGGGAACATGTTGAGTGACATATGTTTATCCCCTTGCAGCCTTCGTTCACTGACATTGTGATTACCTGCTTCCCCCCGTGTCTGCACGGCGGTATTTTCTTTCTTTACAGGTTAGTGTAAGTCAAAACTCTCTCACGCATAGTAGTAGGGTATTGCTATAAAACATGTGTGTGATGTTCTCTTCTCTTTCATTTTAGGTCTCCTTCCCCGCTGTCCCCATCCTTCCCTTCCCCCACTTGACCATCCTAAAGTCTGTGCGTACTTTATATCCAGACTTGGGGCGGTCGGGAGGTGGACCCCTAAGAGCATCGGTTCGATCCTGAGGATACGTTCAGGCCTGGGACAGAAACAAGTTGTATAAGTTGTATAATTTTATATAAATTGTGAGACATTTATAGGATGGCTCCCTTTATACATTTCCATACAGATCATAGACGACTCCCTCTCAATAATACACAAAGAAACATTAGAGTAAACCATAAGTCGGCGCGACTCCAATATGTGTACGAATCCCGCAAATCGTCCTAGCAATACCAACATTCAAATTCGGGATGGTAAGAGGAAATATATAGAAACAAGCATGAATGTATCTATAACTACTGACCTGTACAATGCTGAGATTTGATATGTAATATTGAATGTTGCTGCTCCTGATCAATATTGAAACAAATGCCAATTAAAATATGTTTAAAAAAAAAAGTCTGGACAGTTTATACTTTCAGAGAAAGCATCAAAGTATTTACATTATATGCAGTTTGTAATACTGTTGACTTGTGCTGGATTTGAGTGAAGTAGACCATAATTGAGTTGTTCTAGTTGTAGGGATGGTGTCTTTACAAAGTGTAATGTGCTCACAAGTTTTCCTATAGTTGAATGATGTATGGAGAGCACCTTTAAGTATGGAATGTGGTGTCACCCATGTTATTTGTAAAGCAACCTAAAGAATGTCTTTGTAGATTAGTAATGGTCAAAAGTGAGCAGAGGTTCAACATTTGTAGTAATTTCATTTTTTTTTTTTAATTATTGATGACTTTTTAAATCCCATAGGAAATGTCCTTAGCTTCAGGATGGGTGCATCTCAAATATTGCCAATAGAAGTGCAATTCCATTCATATACAGGTTTTATCTCCTCCAGTAAATTCTCAGTAGATATGGTAATTTGCTAATGAATTTCTTTGTTTTTCTATCCTTACTACAGTTCCATATAAGACTTCATGACAACGTCCTTCATGTGTGACAGAAAGCACACAATTATTTAGTTGATGGTAACTCTCTTCATGAAAGCATGCTTCAGTACTAGACTTAGGACTCAAATTTCTGTGGAAAATGTTGCTGAAGTTTAATCTTGTTAGTTCTTTCTTGCGTAGTTTATGTATTTTATAGGTTGAAATTAAACAGTCCCGTCTTTTGACACAATATATGATGAATGAAAGAGTTTTCTTTTGACATTAAATGCTTTTTCAACAATATGGTCAACGTATTGGTTCTGTGCGAGAATCTGTCTTTTTCCTTATGAAAAGAAGTGTTTGGGGTAGATTTGTGATAGTGCTTTTTGCAGTAATGTTCCAAATATAACCTGTTCTTGTCACAGTGTATATTGTTTGAGAATAGGCAACAATTTTGCTGGTGGATTTGCTTACTGTTCATTGTGCTGTGTTTGGCAAATTGTTTATATTTGCCCTTTTACTGTCAATGTTAGGGTGTCTATAAACAGTCTTTACTTTTTTCATACTCTTACCAGTAAGGCTGTTTTTCTGTACATGTCCTCCTTCTCTCTCTCCGTTTCTTTGTTGTTGTCTTATGTCTCTACTGTACAATTTAATTTTTTGCATCTCCTGGTAATGTTTTGTAGGCATTGTGTCAGACGTTGGGAAATCTATTGAATGAAAGACATAAAAAAGGAATGGTTTCACTATTAATGATCCTAATTCAAGAGCAAATTATTTTAATTTATAAACCTTTACTTTGTTTTTCTAATTACATTGAGAGAGAGCCGGGGGAGCTCACCCTGGGGCACAGAGAAGGAGACCCGGGGTCGGACCCGGAAGGCTCATCAGTGTAGGTGGAGATGAGGAGGACGTCACGCCCGCCACACGCCCCGAGGGTGGGGAAAAGATGAGTCCCCCTGCCGGGAGGGCGAGAGGGTGAGAGCGGGAGGCAGAGGCTCCGACCGGCGGTAACAGCTACGCTGGCATAGTCAGCCAGACAGGCCAAACACCAGTCCTCGCGTGGACCCGATTGCCCCGCCCCAGATCCAGGGAACTCAGAATAAAGTATAACAAAGGGTGCAGGATACAGTAAACGCAGGACAATTCCAGCAAAAAACAGACAAGTGACTCTTTGGCTGGCTGAGACTTTCCTGGTTTGCCCAAGCCTGACTCCGTGATACCAACCTCAGGCAGGGACTGCCCTAGACCTTGCCCTAACAAAAGCCAATAAAGGAGAGGGCTCTGCGGACAGGACTCAGTGTTCCACTGTGCCCTGCTGCTGTTGCCCTGAGGAGGAGGAGCCCAGCCTGCGTCATGCTCGTAAAAAGCGCTGAGGTACTCCCGCGGCGCGAAGCCCGGGCCAAGGGCGGGCCCGTCAGAGACCGGAGGAGGCCAGACCAGGCCCCCCTCTTGGTCTCTTAATCCAATCCCCCCACCTTCACCTCCGTATAATCTTCAGGCAGACGATCGAGTCACCTGCGAGCACGTGGACTGGCTTGGACTGCATCCGCCACCTGGAGTAAGGTAGGCCCATAGAGGTTTTTATAATCGCAGATCAACTACAGTTTTGGGATTGTGTGGCCCACGGCTTTCCACCTTACATGCTGTGTGCCAAGCGTACAGTGACTTCACCTACCTCTCGTCTTTACACATTCTTGGTTTTTAGCTCTACTAAGCCTAGGTTGTTCGGTCTTGGGGGTCTCATATTGTGGTCATGCTGCCCTGCTTCCAAATAGGAACCGTCATCATCTAGCCAGGTCCAATGGGGAAATGTAAGACTGTCGTAGAAGTTCAAACAGCACCGGCAATTAGGACTATGGACTGTTTCTTAAAGAGAGCAGCAGGGGTCCTGGACAAGGAGATCGAGCTGGTCAGCTCTCCTGCTCACCCACAAATCAACTTCATCTATGCTCCGCTAGTCCAAGTAGAGTTCAGGCCCCCTCACCGCGCACCCCGGAACTGGCGGACTTGGTAGATCCTCCTGTACCCCTCTCTGGCAAGGGCCTAGGTCAAAGTAGGGTAGTAGACCCACATGTCATGGTGGGGGGGGGGTTGCGGGGTATGGCCAGCCACAGTGCTAGGACGTGGGATGGCAGAAACCTGTTCTGACAAGCAAGGGGGTGGACCTAGCAAGGGGACCGGTCCCAGGGTTAAGCAAAAGTACCCCTTAGCTGGGGCTAAGGTAAAGCCCATTCCGGGAGCAGTATCCCTATCGAAAGCAGTATCCCTATCGAAAGCTAGCAGCTATGCTGGAAGCATGTGTGGGCTCCCTCTTGGAAGGCCTGGATTCCAAATTGGACCCAATCAAGCAACGTTTGGCTGCCATTGAGAGGGAACTCTTTGATCAGTCCCAGCATAATAAGGCCAGCAATCCAGTCATCAATGGTCCTGTGGCCCCTATGTTCAGTGGTGGATATAAGGCCCACAGTCAGCCTGGGCCTTTACCTGCAACTTGCGAGGTTCCATCGTCACACATTCTCCTGCAGGGGAGCACTCTCCCTTCTACCCTCCACCATCTCGGCTCGTTCCACTCCCGACCCCAAAAGAAGGTTCACAGGAGGCAGCAATATCCTCGGAGAAACCAAGGACGAAGATCTGCCAATTTAGCAATAGGAGCAACTGGAGGGAGCCAGTGCAAGGAGGGGATTCCAACCTGGCAGTGGTGAGATGGGAGTGCAGTCACAGGGCCCAATCACTCTCCATTTGCCCCCGGGAGCAACCCTGTATGTCGTGGTCCTGGGAAATGTACGCATTATGAAGCCTGGCACCACCGAAGACTTTCATCAGTTAAAAAACAAAGTGTTGCACTGGCTGAACAATAACACAATCCTGCGATTCAGAGTGGAGAGGCACATCAATATGGTGAGGAGGGTTGCTTGCACAGGAGGGTCTAGAAAGGTTAGTGCTGGTGACTGTGTTATAATCAATTTTAATCAACCTCAGCGGGCAGAGAGAATTATTCATGTGTCCAGTTTTAGCAACACCACGGGCCCTGTAACATCTATCGTGTCCCTCCTCCTCGGTTTCTTCTATAGGCCCCCGTCCCAAGTTTTAACCCCAAATCCACGGTACCTCAGGAGACCCTCCTGGACTGGCCCCCAAGGAGTAGCAACAGGTCTCTTCATCCATCCAAGTCCCTAACGCTTTTGCATCCCTGGGGTTCCTAGACATTTATGATTCACTCAAAGGGTCAGTGCCCATGATCCCAATGGTATCTTCTTCGCAACCAGACCTTATTCACTTGCCAGACCGAGGTAACTATGGTACCAGCCCCCTGGATACTAATCACTGCACCCTCATCTCATGGAACATTGCCGGCTTGGCAAGCAAGCTCACGGTCGCAGAGTGGTGCCGTTTTGTTAAAAAGTTTGACATTATATGCCTGCAGGAGACTTGGGCCATTGACAATTCTTCTATCTTGGAGGAGTATAAGTCCTTCTTTGTGCCTGCTATCCCCTCGAGGGCTGGTCGACCTAAGAGGGGTCTGACTGTTTATGTCTCACTTAGGTTCAAAAGCAGGGTTGTTGAAGTGAACACAGCTAGTTCATGCTTGCAGGCATTGCTTTATTCTTGTGGGTCCAGTAGTTTATTGCTTGTGAATTTTTACAATGCTACCTCATCCCTTGCTGAGGTTTGTAACATATCTCGGCTGGGCACTTTCCTGACTAACCTTAATGCTTCCACTCGTCACACTACTTTCTTTGTATTATTGGGGGACTTTAACATCCACCTATGTGGGGATCCAAGATTGCAGGGTACAGGGGGTTCATCCTGTCCCCGCCACTTCGGCTTGCATTTAGAACATAGTGGTCAGAGTGATAATTTAAACACCCTAGTATGGGACTTTGATCTTTTACCAGCAATGGGTAAATTGGACCCAGGCCAGACGGATATTACCCCCACCTTTAGAGGGCACGGAAGTGGTTCTTTTATCGATTTTATTTTTGTCTCTACACCTCTTGTCTATCTAATATCTGACTTTTCCATTAAAGAGAGCATTCATAGCGATCACAACCCATTATGCCTCAAAGCCAGCTGGCCCTTATTGGGCTAAAAAAAGGGGGGATGTGGAGGGAGCTCTTTTCAGACCATCGATGGGGGTAGAATGCTGAAATGGGCTCAGATTATTCCTGTCTCTTTCCATGAGACTTTATCAGTTAAGTGTCAGAATGAGATCTAGATTTGTTTGGCAGCGCAGGGAGTCAGAAGAGATAATTGTCATCGCTTTTGCATCTATCTCTTGCTCCATCGCTGATCTTTTGTCAGCTCCCGCTTCTAACAGGTACTTGGGCAGGGCCCCAAGATGGTTCACCTCAGCATGCTTGCATGCAGCCAGGAAGCTTAAGGAAGCCTTGCATGCTACTCCCGAGTTAGAACTGGCAGAAAGCAGTACAAAGAAGGTCTGAACAAGCGCAAGGAAGCCCTGAAGGAGGAAGCCTGGAGTAAGCTCATGGAAGCCAGTACAATTAAGACAGTGCTAAGTTTTGGAGCATTGTCAACAGCCCCTTCCTGGGACTAGACACAGTTAATGCCTTGGACGCTCACATTACAGAGAAGGGATGGGTTAGCCACTTTGAGGATATGTTTGGAGGACCCCCGGACCAGGGCGCTCCTGGAGGAGCGGGCAATGATAAATCAGCCCTGACAGTCTCGGAGGGAGAAGTCAGGTTGGGAATTGCTGGGCTGACGCATAACAAGGCCCCTGAACTGGACGGAATTCTGCCTGATTCATACATCTTCAATATGGAGTTGTAGGCCCCTGTGCTTACCACTGTTATCAACGCAGCAGTTAGGTCTGGTCGCCCGGCCTCATGGACCACCTCCATCATCGTTCCAGTTTTCAAAATAGGGAATAGAGATACCACACACTGCTACAGGTCTATTTCCTTGCTGGACTCTGTGGTTAAAGTGGTTGGTCAGATCTTATTGGATAGGCTATCCAACTGGGTCTCCGAGAAGAACATCTTGTCTGATGCCCAATATGGCTTCCGCCCTGGCCACTCTACCAAAGACCAATGCCTGAATTTATTTATGATCTTGAACAAGTACACAGTCGCCCGCCCAGGCACTATCTTTTTGGCCTTCATGGACATCTCCTCCGCATTCGACTGTGTGAACAGAGGCAAGCTGTGGCAGACCTTGCTTTCCCTGGGAGTGGACAGGGACATAGTTCTCTTTTTACAAGATCTTCACAGAGACACGAAGGCGGCGGTGCGATACGCCGGTGATCTTAAGGTTTCACGCCTGCTCTCAATCCAGAGAGGGGTCCGTCAGGGTTGTATTTTGGCCCCTTTCTTATTTAATGTATACATAAACAACCTAGAGAAGATTCTTTTGGAGACTAAGGTAAGCCCGTCTGCGCCCGTCCGCGCCTGGACCGCGCACATCTCCTTTGAGACCGCCACCTTCCCGGAGAGCTGGAAGGACACCGAGATCAACGCCCTACTAAAAACTCCTGGACCTCTCAGCCGCCTTCGACAGCATCTGCCACCACACCCTACGCACATGCCTCCATGACGCAGGGATCCGCGACAAGGCCCTGGAATGGACCACCTCCTTCCTCTCCGGCAGAACCCAGAGTGTCCGCCTCCCGTCATTCCGATCCTAAGCCTCCGAGATCATCTGCGGCGTACCCCAAGGACCATCCCTCAGCCCGACCCTCTTCAACGTCTACATGGCACCGCTTGCCAACATCGTCCGCTCACACGACCTCAACATCATCTCCTACGCCGACGACACCCAGCTGATCCTCTCCCTCACCAAGGACCCCTCCACCGCCAGAACCAACCTCCATGAAGGACGAAGGAATGAAAACCGTTGCCGAATGGATGAAAAACAGCCGACTGAAACTGAACTCGGACAAGATGGAGGTCCTCATCCTTGGCTCCACCCCCTCCGCCTGGGACGACTCCTGGTGGCCGACAACACTAGGAACTGCACCAACACCCACCGACCACGCACGCAACCTGGGGTTCATCCTCGACGCATCGCTCTCCATGTCCAAGCAGGTCAACGCCGTCTCATCCTCCTGCTTCAACACCCTCTGCATGCTCCGCAAGATCTACAGATGGATCCCCACCGAGACCAGAAGGACGGTCACCCAGGCCCTCGTCAGCAGCAGACTGGACTATGGCAACGCCCTCTATGCAGGAGCATCGACCAAACTCCTGAAACGACTACAACGGATACAGAACGCCTCTGCTCGCCTCATCCTCGACACACCCCGCCACAGCCACATCACACCCCACCTGAGAGACCTGCCCTGGCTCCCCGTCAACAAGAGGATCACCTTCAAGCTCCTCACCCTCGCCGCCAAGACCTGGAACACCCTCCCCATCCACCTGCGACAGACTCAGGACCTACTGGCCTTCAGGAGACTTCTCAAGACCTGGCTTTTCGAGCAATAGCAGCACCCCCCCCCCTCCCCCCCCAGCGCCTTGAGACCCTCGCGGGTATGTAGTGCGCTCTATAAATGTATTGATTGATTAAGGTAGATTATCCCCAGGTGGGACGGGGTGGTCTCTCAGTTCTGCTGTATGCAGACGATGCCGTCCTGATGGCCAGGACCGAGCGGGGTCTGCAGACGTTATTGACTTCTTTTATCCATTTCATGGGGGATCAGGACTTATTGGTAAATAACTCAAAGTCCTACATCATGGAAGTGTGTGCCTGCTCAAGTAGGCCTTACACCTTTAAGGTAGGGTCCAACCCGGTCCCAAGGGTGACTGCTTTTTCATATTTGGGGGTGCTGTTAGGCGTCAAAATGAAATGGGGGCCTCAAATAGCCCGCAAAAAAATGACCTCATTCGGGAGACTGCAGCAATCTTTAACTTCATCTCCAGACTGGGAAAGAGACCGGTGGGGGCATTATTACAGCTCTATAGGGTCAAGTGTATATCCAAAACTCTAAATGGCAGTGAAATCTGGGGGTACATCACCCCAGATGTTCTCCAAATCACTGAAAATAAGTTCCTGAGGCGGCTTTTATCCGATCCACAGGGCACCCCCTCCTTCACCGTACATGAGGAGCTTGAACTGACTCACATCACCGATCTGATAGCCTACGGCCCTGTGTTTCTTTGGTTAAGACTTGGGCTGGTATGGGCACATAGCTAACGAAATTGATCTTAAAGGACTGTTTGGCCCTTGATCATGTCTCCTGAATACCCTGGCTTAAGTATATCGCGGCGAGTCCCAGGAGCCTGGGGAGAAGAGCCCTTTTTTATAACCCTGACCTGATTAATAAGAAGGACTTGAACCACATAAAGGAGGCTTTGGTGCGCAGCAGTCACTGGCCAGGGAAATGAAAGAGCTTGGAAAGCCCAGTGTATGTCGCTTCATCATGTTAAGACCTACCCTGACGGTGGAGCCATACTTGCTGGGGCTCGTAAGTTCATACGATCGATTTCTGTTGACCAGGTTTGGTTTTATCTCTTTCACCTCCTTCCCGCCCATCCAAGGGGGCAGTGTAGGGCCAAAGCTTGTCGCCTTGTGGTTGTGATGGAAAATCCCCACAGGTCATGGTTCATTTTATGATGTTTTGTAGTTTTTATGACACACCTAGGAAGACCTTCTTAGTCCTGATCCTGAAAAAGGCGAATTTCAGGCAAGTGCGACCCACTTTTATCTTTTCACAAATGCTTACGGGCAGCACTGTTTTTTATGTGCTAATTTTTTTAAAATCCGCTGTCAGGCTCAGGTCTAGTTGCGACTAATTATTCTGTTTTCAGCATACCACCTATGGCACCTCGCACTTTGGATAATTTCGCTCACCTGCTGTATTATTAATGTTTTTATTAGATGTGATTAATTGTGTTAATTAGAGCGATCTTTCCACTTGGTTTTGTATGTGTGACTTTGGAGCCATCGCACCCGACTTTATTTTTAACTAAGGGTATTGTTTTATATGGTATGTGTCTGTGAGGACTGTTTTAACATATTTTGTCGTGTGGTTTTATGATTTTATTGTCTGAAACTGAATAAAGATTATTTTGATTTGATTTTATGGTATTACGTAATAATATTTACATGTTTTATGTTCAAATATGTAGATGAAGATGTATAATGTTAATTTGTCTAGATATTTATTTGAAGAACAAATACAGGTGTATTGCTTTCCAACAGTCACCAGAGTGGCTATAGTTGTAGCAGTTATTTAGTAGTATTGGGCTGTGTTTATAGCTCAGTTAGTATTATAAACCAATGAAATTTAGCTTTACTTCTTAATTGTATTACTCATCTACTTGTCTATTTGTTTTCATTTTCATGTCACCAGAAATATGTGTTAGTTTCATTAGGCTGTGTTTGTATCCCACTTTGTGTTAACAACCAAACACATATTGCTTTATTTGTGTATTGTATTTCTGATGTATTTGTTTATTGGTTTTCATTATCACGTGACCATAAATGGATGTTTGACTTGCCTTGCTACTACTTCTGACACTTCGGGCCGATTCCGATTCGGGCCGGAAAACGTATTGACCGACTCGGAGCCGGAATAAATACCGACCGACACGTACCGGTGCAGCCCGACCCGCAAAGTACGATGAGAAGCGTGCTAAATCCGACCGACTCGTACGGAACACAAGCCGAACGACCGAGCCGCGCGGAAAACAGCCATCCGGCCGGAAAAGCAAGCGAATCGAACCGACCGACACGCACCAGGAAGAATCCCGAGCGAAAGCGTACCCGCGAACTCCGACCCGCCAAGTACGATGCAACGCGTGGAAAACACGACCGAGTCGCACGGAGCCCAAGCCGCACGACCGACACGCATTCAAAACTGCGAGCCGAAGCAACCCAAAACCCCGCGACCGACGCGTACGCAGCACAGAAAACAGCACAAACACAGCGTGAACGAATCTGAGAGGCTCGCACGAGACAACTGGAGGGTCCGACTCGGTCACAAGAACGTCTCCTACATGCACAAAAAGAACCAAGGAAAAAAAACACAAAAAAGGCCAAACAAGCTATTACAAAGCAAATAAATACTGGGGGGAAACAGGGAACAAAGACACACCCACAACTCCACCCATATAAAAGGACACAAATCCCTACCATGATCCCTTGCAAATTCAAATTACCTGCCAGCACTCAACACCAACAGACAGCAACCACACACACACTCACAGCTCATCCATCACACAAGCCACACACCAGCAGCTCCACAACAAATAGCACCCTCACATACACCCAGCAAAACACACACTCACACACCCTCACTTGCACACCAACACACACATCACACACCATCACCACCCAACACCATGCCCCCAAAGAAGAATCACAAGTTCCTAGATAGTGAATTGGAAGTCCTGGTAGATGAGATCCTCAGGGTAGAGCCACAGCTGTTTGGCACATTGGTCCAACAGACACCCATGGCGCAGAAAACCAAGATGTGGGAGAGGATCGTCGACAGGGTGAACGCACAATCACCATGTTTGCGCACAAAGGTAGACATCCAGAACAGGTGGTATGACGTGCGCAGGAGGGTCAAGGAGCTGTTGAAGAAGGACTACATCTTGAGCCAACACACCGGCAGTGGCCCTCCTGCCAAACCAGTATACCTCAGGCCCTGGGAGGAGAAGGTGCGGGCCATCCTACCACCAGTGAGCGTCTATGGACTAGAAAACATCCCAGAGCCTGGTGAGTACACAACAAATGTACACAATATTGTGCCACAATACACACACATCACTGTCAAGGGGAGAGTCAAACCATGCACCCTTAGCAAATACACACCAACCAAAACAGATCATCCCAAAATGTGTATGTCAGCCAGATAAACACAATACATGCCAGCTCATAGTGAAATGTAACTGTGTCATGACATGTACAAACCTAACAACAAATAGAGCTAGGCAGTGGCACAAATATAACCAACAAACACAGTCAGACATGTAGCCACCACCACAACACCACCTCACAGGGAAGCTCACTGAAAGGAAGGAATACTGTGTATGCTGGGCAAGTCAGTAGCCAATAGCATCATGGGAGTTGCAGTCACAGAAATTGCCCACCCTCACAATGCGCACATCAACACCACCATGAACCATGCACACATCACAGGCAGTGCAAAACAACTGACAAGATGGCTGACACTGGCTACTGCTGTGGGGAGCACAAGGCCCTGCTGGCAACTGTGCACCAACCAACAGCAGGACACCACTGACTGACATCCTGAAAGACAACTTGCACTCCCTGCAATGGAAGCACGTTCCATGGTGGGATATCTGGCTGGGTGGGAAGGAGGACTCACAGCACTGACCATAGTCACCAGCAGCTCCACCCACACCCCCTAACACAAACTACACACAACTCACCTGGGAGAAAGCATTGCCTCACACACCAATCAAATATCCCACAAAGAACCACAACACTGGGTCATGCAGTGTGAAGCACAGGGACACACATGGGACTTGTAGCAAAACAGACCCCAGGATAACACTGTCAGCCATCTTGTCAGCACAGGCACACAACCCCACAGGGAAGCTGAGTCAAAAGGAAGGAAGCATGGGCATGCTGGGAAGGGGGGTGGAGGCAAAAGCATGATGGGAGTGGTAGTCACAGCCCAACATCCCCCACCCACATGGCCCAGCAAGAACACACCCAAGCATGCACACCTCACAGAGAGTGGAAAGCCCCATCCAAGATGTCTGACACTGGTGCTCTGTTGTGGGGAGCACAAGGCCATGCTGGGAACTGGACAACAACCAACAGCAGGACACCACTGTCAGCCATCTTGCCATTGCTGTCACACCCACACACAGTGAAGTACACTCAAAAGGAAGGAAGTATGGGCATGCTGGGAAGGGGGTGGAGGCAATAGCATGATGGGAGTGGTAGTCACAGCTCAACATCCCCCACATGGCCCAGCAAGCTCACACTGAAGCATGCACACCTCACAGAGAGTAGAAAGCCCCATCAAAGATGTCTGACACTGGTGCTCTGTTGTGGGGAGCACAAGGCCATGCTGGGAACTGGACAACAACCAACAGCAGGACACCACTGTCAGCCATCTTGCCATTGCTGTCACACCCACACACAGTGAAGTACACTCAAAAGGAAGGAAGTATGGGCATGCTGGGAAGGGGGTGGAGGCAATAGCATGATGGGAGTGGTAGTCAAGCTCAACATCCCCCCACATGGCCCAGCAAGCTCACACTGAAGCATGCACACCTCACAGAGAGTGGAAAGCCCCATCAAAGATGTCTGACACTGGTGCTCTGTTGTGGGGAGCACAAGGCCATGCTGGGAACTGGACAACAACCAACAGCAGGACACCACTGTCAGCCATCTTGCCATTGCTGTCACACCCACACACAGTGAAGTACACTCAAAAGGAAGGAAGTATGGGCATGCTGGGAAGGGGGGTGGAGGCAATAGCATGATGGGAGTGGTAGTCACAGCTCAACATCACCCCCCCCCCACATGGCCCAGCAAGCTCACACTGAAGCATGCACACCTCACAGAGAGTGGAAAGCCCCATGAAAGATGTCTGACACTGGTGCTCTGTTGTGGGGAGCACAAGGCCATGCTGGGAACTGGACAACAATAAACAGCAGGACACCACTGTCAGCCATCTTGCCATTGCTGTTACACCCACACACAGTGAAGTACACTCAAAAGGAAGGAAGTATGGGCATGCTGGGAAGGGGGTGGAGGCAATAGCATGATGGGAGTGGTAGTCACAGCTCAACATCCCCCCCCCACATGGCCCAGCAAGCTCACACTGAAGCATGCACACCTCACAGAGAGTGGAAAGCCCCATCAAAGATGTCTGGCACTGGTGCTCTGTTGTGGGGAGCACAAGGCCATGCTGGGAACTGGACAACAACCAACAGCAGGACACCACTGTCAGCCATCTTGCCATTGCTGTCACACCCACACACAGTGAAGTACACTCAAAAGGAAGGAAGTATGGGCATGCTGGGAAGGGGGTGGAGGCAATAGCATGATGGGAGTGGTAGTCACAGCTCAACATCCCCCACACTTGGCCCAGCAAGCTCACACTGAAGCATGCACACCTCACAGAGAGTGGAAAGCCCCATCAAAGATGTCTGACACTGGTGCTCTGTTGTGGGGAGCACAAGGCCATGCTGGGAACTGGACAACAACCAACAGCAGGACACCACTGTCAGCCATCTTGCCATTGCTGTCACACCCACACACAGTGAAGTACACTCAAAAGGAAGGAAGTATGGGCATGCTGGGAAGGGGGTGGAGGCAATAGCATGATGGGAGTGGTAGTCACAGCTCAACATCCCCCCCACATGGCCCAGCAAGCTCACACTGAAGCATGCACACCTCACAGAGAGTGGAAAGCCCCATCAAAGATGTCTGACACTGGTGCTCTGTTGTGGGGAGCACAAGGCCATGCTGGGAACTGGACAACAACCAACAGCAGGACACCACTGTCAGCCATCTTGCCATTGCTGTCACACCCACACACAGTGAAGTACACTCAAAAGGAAGTAAGTATGGGCATGCTGGGAAGGGGGTGGAGGCAATAGCATGATGGGAGTGGTAGTCACAGATATTGCTCACCCTCACAATGCGCACATCAACACCACCATGAACCATGCCCACATCACAGGGAGTGGAAAACAACTGACAAGATGGCTGACACTGGCGACTGCTGTGGGGAGCACAAGGTCCTGCTGGCAACTCTGCACCAACCAACAGCAGGACACCACTGACTGACATCCTGAAAGACAAATTGCACTCCCTGCAATGGAAGCACGTTCCATGGTGGGATATCTGGCTGGAGTGGGAAGGAGGGCCGGATGTCAACCAAATACAACCAATGCAGACCATGTACACACCCGAACATTCACATGGAAATGCCCAAATAATGCAGGACAATGTGCTACACCAATATCAACCCCTGACTGTGACAACTTAGGACAATGCAATGTACAGGCCCGCATCCAGAGGCACAGTCACAACTGTCAGGTGTGTCAACCATTGATGCCTGCAGAAACATAACATACATTGTGTGTGTCTCCCAAAAACAGGTGATGATGGGGACACAGCAGCAGGCGCTGAGGAGTCCCCTTCCCAGGCTCAAGAGGATACAGAGCTCACTGGTGTGGAACAGCCTCTGCCCTCCTCGGATGAAGAAGACCAACCTGGCACCTCCGGAGCAAGTCATCATGCAGCACCAGCAGGACCACCAGCTGCACCCCCTGCACCCACCCCTCCAACGACTGTCAACACACATACCACCCCTGCCGACATGGAAAGACCAAGGAGCACCACCACCACCAGCACAGGGACCCTGGACCAACGTGGGGCCATGGACACCAACACCACCAACAACCCCCAAGGGGGCCCAGGGTCACCTGTGCGTTCCACCTCAGGTACTGCACGTGTCGCCAGGGGTGGTGGGAGGGGTGGGAGACACAGGTCACTGATCGCAGAGGGTCTGGACTGCATGATGACCCACAACTGGCACGCATAGCCGATGCGTACCAGTCCAGCACCGAGAGAGCTCAGCCAGGTAGTGGGGCTCCTCAGGGACATTAAACAGCAGCAGGCTGCCCATCATGCCCGCTTGGACTCACACATGTCCCGCGTGGAGTCCAAGTGGGACACACTGCAAGAGATGACGGCGGTGCATAGGGACATATTACAATGCCTCCGCCAGATGAGCAGCAACCAGTCAACACCTCCCTGTGTGCCCACAACATCTGGTGCTGAAACAACTGCAACTGCCACAGGGAGGGAGGATGAATCTGGCGGAGAGTCCCCTGCACCGCAGCAGCCTGCACTTGAGGGTCCCCCAAAGAAGAGGGGCCGTCCGAGGAGGGGCAAGTGAGAGGCCGATGGCCATGTGCAACCCCAGGAAGCCAAAACCTGTTCTGGATAATCACCTTTGTGCGCAAACTGTTCACCCTGTTGACTGCAACACAACTCTCCCACATGACATGGGGAGCTCAAGTTGGACCAATGTCTCAGATGACTGTGGACTTTACTCTGGACATTTCTGCTACCAGGACTTCCAAATCATCTAGGAACTTTGGATTACAATCACAATGTACAGCACCCACCATCCTGTGCACTATACTCACACATGTATGTCAATAAACTCACTAATACACCATACTTGCCTCTGTTGTGATTCCTACGTTGTCTCTGAAGTGGCGATGATGATCTGGGAAATGACACTGTGCATGCTAACTGCTACAGCAAGTACAACACCGGCATGTGAGTCATGGCGACGTCACACATATGAGGGAGGCACACCACCAGGGCTACACAACAAATACACACCATGGCCATCTGACTCATCGCCTACACTGATGTTGCCAGGAAATACGTTGCATTGCACAGACCCAAAACCTATTCACAGTCTGTGTTAACTAGCCCACTGGTGCAGTAAGCAAATGTCAGTCAGATGTGTGACCACAGACAACGCACATCACAAAGTGAAGCACAGGTTTATTACACATTTGCAACATGTTGTAACCACCACAGATGCAAGGTATTCCCACCTGGCAGCGGGCACACAGTCAACAAGTGTAGAAGGAAGGAAGTCCATGGGTGTGGTGCACATCACCTGTAGGGACACAACAGCTACCACCCTGGAAGTCGAATCACGGTGTCGGGGATCACAGTTGTCCAAACGACTCTGAAAGTACCCTGTGAAGGACAGAATGACACACAGTCAAAAGCACTGAAGAACAGGACAGAACTGCAATACTCATGACCAATACATGTCACAAGATACCCACCCAGAACCAAGTTAGCATGTCGACACTGTTGGGGAGTACAGACTACCTGTAAGGACACATCGCTACACGCATACAGTCATGTAGCACATGCACACACTCAAACAGCACCAGAGCACCACCAACACATATCATGCAAACTCACATCAGTTACATGACATCTCTGGATACTTACATTCAGCTGAAGAAGTTGGTGATGAGCTGTGTGCGGACATCACCATCATCATCATCAACATCACTGGCATCGTGGTCCAGGCCAGGATCCTCCACAGGTGGCGGACGTTGGTCATCGTCATCCAGGATGAGAGGCAACTCCTTCCGCACTGCCAGGTTGTGTAGCATGCAGCAGACGATGACAATCTTGCACACCTTTGCCGGGGCATATGGGAGGGACCCTCCTGTCTTGTCCAGGCAGCGGAGCGGCTCTTCAGGAGACCAAATGTCCACTCAATCACTCTCCTCGTCCGACCATGTGCCTCATTGTAGCGCATCTGGGCTGGTGTCACAGGGTTCCTGAGGGGCGTCAGCAACCACGGCATGTTGGGATATCCGGAGTCACCTACATACAGACAATTGCACATTAGCTGAGTTGGAAAAGAGGGTGGAGACACTACATTGCAGAACACACACAATGGTACAAAGTCAGTACACACCAACAAGCCAGGCACGCTGGTTCCGCATCTGTGACATCATCCTCGGGATGCGACTACTCCTCATCACGTAGGCATCGTGTGCAGAACCGGGGAAACGGGCACACACGTGTGAGATGGTCATATCTGCAAGACAGACCACCAGTGCATTGACCGAGTGGTAGTGCTTGCGGTTCCTGTATGCCTGCTCCTGGGCCTGTGGTGGTACCAAAGCCACATGTGTCCCATCAATGGAGCCAATGACATGCGGCATCCTCCCCAGGGCATAGAAGTCACTCTTCACGTCAGTGAGTTGCTGGAGTCTAGGGAAATAGATGTACTGGTTCAGGTATATCAACATAGCCTCCAATACATCGCGGAGCACACGGCTGAACATGGTCTGTGACATCCCACCAGCAGTCGCCAGAGTGTGTTGAAAGGTACCGGTGGCAAAGAAGTGTAGGGCTGCCATCACCTTCACCTTGGGGGTCAGCGCTGTAGGGTACGGCCGGCCAGGTTGCAGGTGTGGTGCCAAGCGCACTGCCAAATCATCAATCAGCTGCCTGGTGAAGCGGTACCTTCGGATGCTGTCACGTTCCACCATCGTTGCCAGGTCAGGGAATGGTCTATGGACAGCTGGTGCCCTGCAGTGCATAGGTGAACAAAGAAAGATTGTCACTCACCCCACATATGTGGCATTGTACACACTCAATATCACACGATACATCATTATGAGGCACAAGTACATGATGTGTGCAGTTCCGTAAGGACATGTATGGCACATACATGGCCAACATCCAACATCACAGTTCAACAAGTGGCATCAATAAGTCCCAGGTTGTGCCATTGGGTATCATGAGGACGTGTCACATTTCCCATCTCCTGCTGCCACGTTACAAACACACCCCACAGTGACATGTGAGGACAGATGTGCCCCAGGCATCACAGCCCAACGACAGGTAGATTCCCAGGGACCCTGTATTGCCACATGGACACTGGCATGACATGGCGTATCATGTATACACCACAGCAAAACAACCATGACCCCCACAGGTAGTGGTCCCTGTTGCCTCGGCAGGACAGACATGGACGTCTGTGACACACACACGCACAACATCAAAGTCCATGCACAAACAACGTGGATGTGGAGACTGTCTCCCATTGTGCACATGAAATCAGAGACATTGTAAACACAACATGCACACAGACTGCGGAGGACGATCACTATTGTGCCAATGGGTCAGCCTGGGTTAAACATACCGTCCCACATGGGACTCAGGGGGCATGTGACATGACATACACATACACCACCGTGAAATGTGACCATGCCACATGGCCAGATATGAATAGTTGCACATCACAGTGGTCATGTACACGAAACACCAAGGATACTGTCCCCATGAACACGTGCACAGCCTGGGGGTGGCTGCCCCAAGTGACACCCACAGAACAACATGTTCACCCCCATACACGGAATAGGTAATGCAGCCTTACATGCCTTAGGATACAGTTTGGACAGGCTGTGGTGTTGTAGGTGTGCCCCTCACTCCCTGGGAAGTATATGTGGCTGGCATATGTTCACCTGTGACAGGCATGGTGACATATGCCAGTGACATGTGCAGGGACGCGTTGGACAGCAATGGACCGATCGGTGCGCACACATTGGCCATTGCATTCAATGTGTGCTGGTACGCGTTGTATTCGCAATACGCGTTGGACAGCAATGGACCGATCAGTGCGCACACATTGGCCATTGCATTCAATGTGTGCGGGTACGTGTTGTATTCGCAATACGCGTTGGACAGCAATGGACCAATCGGTGCGCACACATTGGCCATTGCATTCAATGTGTGCGGGTATGCGTTGTATCCTGGGTACGCGTTGAACAGCAATGGACCGATCGGTGTGCCCGGCCGGCCCATTGCATTCAATGATGTGCGAGTGCGCGTAGTATCCTAGGTACGCGTTGAACAGCAATGGACCGATCGGTGTGCCCGGCCGGCCCATTGCATTCAATGTGTGCGGATACGCGTTGTATCCCAGGTACGCGTTGAACAGCAATGGACCGATCGGTGTGCCCGGCCGGCCCATTGCATTCAATGTGTGCGGGTGCAGCGTTGTATCCTAGGTGCGCGTTGAACAGCAATGGACCGATCGGTGTGCCCGGCCGGCCCATTGCATTCAATGTGTGCGGGTACGCGTTGTATCCAGGTACGCGTTGAACAGCAATGGACCGATCGGTGTGCCCGGCTGGCCCATTGCATTCAATGTGTCGAGTGCAGCGTTGTATCCCAGTGCGCGTTGAACAGCAATGGACCGATCGGTGTGCCCGGCCGGCCCATTGCATTCAATGTGTCGGAGTGCGCGTTGTATCCCAGGTGCGCGTTGAACAGCAATGGACCGATCGGTGTGCCCGGCCGGCCCATTGCATTCAATGTGTGCGAGTGCGCGTAGTATCCTGGTGCAGCGTTGAACAGCAATGGACCGATCGGTGTGCCCGGCCGGCCCATTGCATTCAATGTGTGCGGTGCACGCGTTGTATCCCAGGTACGCGTTGAACAGCAATGGACCGATCGGTGTGCCCGGCCGGCCCATTGCATTCAATGTGTGCGGGTACGCGTTGTATCCCGGGTACGCGTTGAACAGCAATGGACCGATCGGTGTGCCCGGCCGGCCCATTGCATTCAATGTGTGCGGGTACGCGTTGCATCGCGGGTACGCTTTGAACAGCAATGGACCGATCGGTGCGCACCCATTGGCTATGGCCTGGCCTGGCAACGGACGCGTTTTTAAAATTTGAACGAGTCTGATGCTGGAAATTCAGTTGGTCACCCACAACAATGTTGCAAATTCATGGGTGTCATGAAGTTGAACTTTTGAAGGATGCTGTGGGCGTGTGTAAGTGGTGCAATTCCATGGATTGGCCAGATTCAGAAGATGCTAACAACTTGGACCTATCACTTTGGACACATGGGACAGTAACTGCCTCTGCAGCACACATATAATGCTGGCTGTTCCCCTGAGAGCTCACTTGCCTGCACTACATGCTCCAGGGCGACATCTGCCACCACCACTGCTGCTGTATCTGCACCCTCTGGACCCTGCAATGGCACGTACTGTGGAGAGAGCCCCAGCCTTCAGCACTGAGGAGAACCAGGCCCTGCTGGACAGCCTCCTTCCACAGTACAGCAAGCTGTATGGGAAAGCAGGGGAGCAGGTGAGTGTTCTGTCCACTGCCTTCCTAAATGTGCATGTTGTCTGACTAGCAAGGCTAACAGTCTGCACGCCACTGGCTAGCAGGCTCACTGAGTAGTTGTCACCCCCCATAGTGTGTAGTTACATGCACTGGACAGGTATAGTGCAGTGACAGTGCATTTAAACAAGGTTTTACTTCCCAGGCAATGATACCATGTAGTTACTGCTGGCATACTGTCCATGGCCATCGTTGCACTGCCTGTGTACATCATGTGCCCCTGTGATTGAGACATGTATACACAACTGTGTAATGCACGGATATGTTGCATGTGTAGTAATAGCATTCTCACTTTGTCATCCTCACAGGTTGATGCCCACCAGAAGCAGAAGATATGGCTGACCATCGTCCGAGCAGTGAGATCCGTGGGGGACTACAAGCGCCGGAGCCACAACTGCCAGAAGAGGTGGCAGGACCTTCGGGGGCTGGACCCGGAGGATCGCACGGGTCCAGCTGAAGCTGTCGCCTCCTCGCAGGAGGGGCGGACACCGGACCCTGACCCCCCACAGGCTCAGGATCCTGGCGGTGGTCTTCCCTGATCTGGATGGGCAGCTGAAGGCCAGGGAGCAGCACGGAGGGGTGAGTCCATGACTGCATTGTGTACTCTGTCTGCCATGCTATGTGCCCTCCTCTGGCCTGGTTAAACTTCCACAGCACATCAGTCATGTGGTCCAGGACCCATGTCCCTCGATTGTGCACTGCCCACTCCTCATCTGATACCCAGGTGTGGCCCTTGCAGTCAGGGAATTGTGTCACTTGGGTACTGTGTCCTTGCAGTTTGCTTGACTCAAGGTGGGGGACAGCATCTGTTCCCCTAACTGTGGTGGGCATCATGGGTGGGTCCATTGCTTACACAATGCCTGTGTTCTGACATGTAATCTGCGTGTTACTTTGATCTGTGGTCCAATTGCTGAGCTGATTCACCACATGTGCCTGGGGTAACTGGCACACACCCAAGCTGTGGGTGGGAACAATGTTTGGGCCCCAGGAGTGTGTATATTACGTGTGTCACACATACTTAGCCAGCTGCCTACTGTCCAGGGTTCATCCCTCATTCATGTGGGGCAGGACAGTCATGCCTACTCCAGGCCATGCAATGCACTCTGTACTCCCACTCTCGTGTATCAGCTGACACGTTGTGCTCAGTGATATGTCCCCTCAGGTGTCAGCCTCTGTGTCAGTGTGCTGTGGCTTCGATGTCAGGACTGCTGGGGTGTTCATCGGTTGGGGCTCAGCATGCCACCAGAGATGTGACCATAGGAGACGATACTTGTGTGACACATAGGTGTTTGAACACCTGACCGTGCAGACTGGGGTATGCGAATGTGAGGTCCATGCAGCTGTTTCCCATTCACAGCAGATTGTGAGGTGCTCAGGTTCAGAGGCTTGTGTTACAGGTCACCCATATGTCCAATCAGTATGACCTGGACAGATAAGGGTTCAGATGATGTGGTGTGTGGGGGATGTACATGTGCACTTGTTCAGCTCCAGGACTTGCATTCCCCATGACCTACTATTGTGACACAGTGCAGACTGTTGTTGTGTGGCTGCCCTGCCCATGTGACTGGAGACAGTGATGTATGA
The DNA here is from genome assembly GCA_963921515.1 of Calotriton arnoldi. Classification (NCBI taxonomy): domain Eukaryota; kingdom Metazoa; phylum Chordata; class Amphibia; order Caudata; family Salamandridae; genus Calotriton; species Calotriton arnoldi. The sequence continues at coordinate 64,008 of CAWUFW010003569.1, read as the reverse complement.
CTTAGCAGGCATGCCTGTGCCATGGCATGTGACTTCCTATGAGTGATCCTGCAGGGGAGTGACATGTGCTACATGCACACCATAGTGGCAATGGCTATCAGCACATGGGTGCATCGTGGTGTCTGTCGCTGGTATGCATCACATGCATTTCATATATCTGACTCTGGGCATCACTTTCATCCGGGCACCTGTACTGACTCAGTGGCAAGAGTTGTGATGTGTGCATGTTCACATGCTTCACCGTGTTCTCTGCACCGTCCAACTACTGTGTAGGTGGTGCATGTGTCCACACTGGGGTATTGCCAGCCAACGGACGCCAGACAGATGGGTGCAAGGCCAGGTGGGATGTGAGTGCCATGGTTGACGATCAGACTGACAATTGGCTTCTCCTATTCTGTTTGGGCAATTTTAGCAATGTTCAACTAAGGATGCCAGGCCTTGCTCTGTATTGTGCTGTACTTACTGTGGTGTGTGCGTTCGGTGCAGGTGACTGATGTCTGTCTGTTTCCCTATTGTTTGCAGATACATCCACGGCCACAGGAGGGGACAGCTCCACGGACCAGGAGGAGCCGCAGAGCCAGACTGGGTCAACAGCCGAGGAGTGGTCGGAGGGACCCAGTGGCACGGAGGGCGAGGGGAGCCACACCGAGGAGTCCTCAGCACCATCCACCTCAGCTGAGGACCACAGCAGCTCAGAGGATGACTCTCTTATGGAGGCGGGTGTCAGCAGCCACCACACCCCAGCTAGTGTTGCTGTCCCCGCCACCACCACCACCACCGCCCTCCCATCGGCTCCCATTCCCGAGGTCCGTGGAGGCTCCCATGTTCGGGAGCGTGTCTCCTTCGGGCCAGGCACCGCACCCCCTGCCCCTGTGTCCCCTGCTGCCCTGAGTGAGGAGTCTGTGTACCTCCTTCGCCAGCTCCATGTAGGGCAGACAGCGATGCTGAGTGTCCTCCATGCACACACCACTCTGTTGACTCAGCTGGTGTCATTCATGGAGGGCATCTCATCGGGCATGTCTGCCCTACAGAGGGGCAATAGGTCCATGGACTCCTCCCTGACGGCAGCAGTGTCCCTCCTCCGACAGTCCCTCACCCCTCCTGTCTCTGCCCCATCCACACTCCCCAGCACCTTACCTGTCCCAAGCACACACACACACCGGCACAGGCACACACCAGCACAGACACGAGCAGCACACACACACACATGCCACAGACAAGACGCACACGCACGCACAGTCAGGGGACTGAAACCACACTCACAGGGGATGGGTCCCAGTCACACACACACACACGCATCCACGAGCACTGCGCAGTCCACAGTTGCCTCTCCCTCCAAAGCCCCCTCCGTTGCCTCACCTGCAACCCCAAAGACCCAGCGGCTCTTCCTCAGTGACCTCGGCCTCTTCCCCTCCGATCCAGCTGATACAGCATTCAGGGGGAAGAGGAAGCCCACCCACACGGAGCGGAGTGCCCCTCGCCACCGGACACCCTCCCCCAGGCGCAGACCGACTGACGCCCCCATCCGCAAGTCCCCCGGACCCGGAAGAGCAAGACCCCGCCGCCGCCCTGCAGCTCAGGCACCAAGTCTCCTTCCTCCATCCCTCAGGCCCCCACTCCACAGGTGCCCCCACCACACCCTGCCCCAGGTTCCCCCACCCACAGATACACCATCCCCAAAAGGATCAGGCCTTCTCCCCCTGCCACTTGCTCTTCCGGCCCCACACCCCCGCTGCGCTTGTCTGTGCCACTGGTGTGGAGACGGTGTCCTCCCCCTCTGTCCTGCCCACCTTACCTGATCCCCATTCTCCTCCCCTGGAGGTAGGCACTGCAGTGGAGTCCACTACCACCCTGTCTGACTTGGGCACTGCAGTGGGGAACCTGTCCACTCCATCTGCACGGTCCCCTGCAGTCTTGCCGGCACCCACACCATCAGAGTCATGCCCCCAGTTGTGCCGGCACACACCATGTCAGACACCTCCACTGCAGTTGTCAGTGGCTCTCCAGCACCCATCACCCCTTCCCTGCCTCCTTCTGGTGAGCCATGATCCTGTCCCTGCGGTGCCTGGCCTGCCCCCGTATGCCCCTCCGAGGGGATTGTCCCTGGCTTTCATCAGTGCAGGCATGCGTAGGGTGACATCTGCCACTGTCACCCTGTTTTGACTTTCATGTTGGACTGGCCATTGGCCTTTGTTAATTTTTTGCTGGACATCAACTGTTAGACCCACATATGCTGAATAAAGCACCTTTCTGTTCTCTAGTGCTTTTGCTTCTGATGTACATGTTGTTGATGATGCTAACCATGCCCTTGTTGCAGTGATGGTGATATTTGGTCTCATGATAATGAAGTGTTACTGTGCAGGAACACATGTGGTCCAGTGGGAATGTGTCCTATCCTGTGGTGTATCCATGTCATCCTTAGCAGCATCTGAGGGTGTCATGTGTTCAATATTTGGCAATGGGATTTCCTACTTACATTAGCAATTTCACATCTGTGGCTTCCACCCCTGCACATCTGTTGTGCCTGCCATTGTTCAATTCGTCTACTTCCCTGACCGTGTGGCCATCTCCACTGGACATGCAGGTTTGGGCATCAATGGGGAAGGACTCATCTGTGTTGTCAGTGCAACATTGCTATACAAGTGTGTTGGATCTGTGCTGATGATTTCGTTGGCACTCCCATGACCAGGCTGATGTGACGGGAGCATTCATTTGGTGCTAATTGTTGACTGTGTGACCAAGTGCTCAGCTGACATGATGGAGCCCTACTGAGGCAACATATGGCACAGCTTTCCTCACACAGGAGTGGAGTCCCCTCATGGCAGTGTGTACTCCTGTGACATTGCCTGCGCCCAAGGTGTGTGTTGTATGAGCATGTCTGTGTGTTCACTTCCGTTTTGCTGTGCATGCTGGGATCCCTAGTGTTGTACCTGTTTGTGATGCTTGCTGAGTTGACCTATGTTCCCCCAAGTCTTCTCCCTGGATTCTCTGTGATGTGGGTGCATGGCACATTACTGGTCATCAGGGTGTCACCCATAGGTGTGTTTGCTGTCAGGGCTGAGTTTGTGTGCAGACGCAGATGGGTCACAGTCAGGATTCCCCTTGGCACTTGTTGTTTACACCTGTCATGTGATTTCCAGTTTGTGTTATCTTTCAGTGATTGTGACATGTTGTGTGTGTGACTGCTGGCACTCCTCAGGGTCCGGGCTGCAATGTTGGTAGTTGTCTATGTGTGTTCTTTGTGGGTGTCCTTGGCTTCTTCATTGGTGTGTGACTGTGGCTGGGATCCCATTGGTTGGTGTGGTATTGCCGTCATGTCCATGTACAGCGTAGTGTGCAGTGTGTCAGACATTCAGGAGTCTTGTTGAGTGGCCATGTGTGATGTGTTTCTGCACCTTGGTTCCCACCCACCAGCCTGGGATTGTCATGGGTGCATGTGCAATGTCACCAGTGCATGTGTGCTTCACTGCTGCACATTGTTGGAGGTCGAGCTGTGTGGTGTTGAGTGTGTGCAGATGAGAGTTGTTGCCCGGCTAGACCCCTGCCTCCATGTTGGCCTTGGCTTACTGGCCGTGCTGATTGATTTGTGCTTGTGTAGGTGTGATGGTAGTTTGTTGCTCAGGACACATGACTGTGGTTCACAGTGTGAACGACATTTAGCTTTGTCATCACAGTGGGATTGTAATGCAGCCCAGGGTCACCACATTGTGGAGGCCCTGGGGGTAGTGCTGTGGTGTGTCTGTGTCTTGCTGTGTCAGTTGCTGTTCCTACATGCTTGTGTGACATGTGTGATTTGTGCTCCCTCTCATCTGACGATGCCTGATTGCCCACATAGGGGATTTGGATCCATGCGTTACCTTTGTGTGGCACTGTATGCACATCTGTGTAATTGGTATTCAGGCCTCCTCATGTGTTGTGTGGTTGCCTGGGGACACTGGCACCCCCCCCCTCACCTGTTGTGTTTGATGTGCAGTGTGGGTCTGCCTGTTTGTGTTTGTGCATATGCACCACTGCATTGAAATGAAATTCGTACTTGTAAAGCGCACTTATACCCCCAAAGAGGTGTCCTGGCGCTGTACGCATACCGCTGTGGAACCCTTCCTGGCTTTTCCCTGTGAAATGTCCACTCCTGGGCACCCCCAGGGTGAAGCCAGGCATCCCAGCGCTGTTGGGGCCGTTGTGGAGATTAAGCAAGCTATTGCCCAGAGTTGCAGAGTGGGACCCATGACTTTGGTGTGCCATTGACTGTATGTTGTTTGGTGGGTTTCCCCTGCTGTCCCTGGGACTCCTAGGTCATCGGTCAGCACAATGATCATGGTTTGTGTGTCCCATTGCTGCCATGGTATGGTATCTGTTCACCTCACATCTACAGTCTCCACAGGGTATCTGCATTTGTGTGCCCATTGGTGCAAATATGTGGGTCTGCATTCTGATGGTCACTTCTGTCATTGTGTCATTGATGAATGTTGACAGTGTCAGCCCCCATGGGTGTTGTTTGTCTGCACATGGCCAAAGGTATGTCTTATTTGCACTGCAGTATTTGCCTCCCCCAATCTATGTTGCAATGGGACACATGCACTACTTTGCCACTGATGTGTTTTATGTTCTGTGACCAGGAATCATCCATGCAGTTTGGCAGTTGCAGCTTTTTCTTTGTCAACACTTGCATTTTGGTCACTGTGATGATGGGGGTTTAGGCCCCATTGCCACAATGTTCAAAATGTGCTTCAGCTATGGAACCCACACTTACCTTTTGGTCACTGTGATGATGGGGGTTTAGGCCCCATTGCCACAATGTTCATAATGTGCTTCAGCTATGGGCCCCCACACTTACATTTTGCTCACTGTGATGATGGGGGTTTGGACCCCATTGCCACAATGTTCAAGATGTGCTTCAGCTATGGACCCCAGATGATGGGGGTTTAGACCCCATTGCCACGATGTTCTGAATGTGCTTCAGCTATGGACCCCACACTAACATTTTGGTCACTGTGATGATGGGGTTTTGGACCCCATTGCCACAATGGTCATGGCCTGCTTGCATTGTGGGGGCCACACACATATATGTGTGGCACATGTGATAGGGGGTCACATTGTATGTTCAAAGTCATGTTCAGTGTTGTATGCATTTGACACAGTCTACACACGCTTGTCATGGTGTTGGGGGATGTCTTTTTCTTGCATTCCCTAGGTTGTGGTGTGCTGGTTGTGTCATGCATTGTCCATCCTATGAGTGGGGGTGGTGTTGGTGGTAGGCATCCAGCCCCCATGGCTAGAGGTGGTAGTAGTGACAGGCATCCAGCCCCCATGGGTAGAGGTGGTGGTAGTGGTAGGCATCTGGCACCCCTGGGTAAGGGTGGTAGTAGTGGTAGGCATTTGGCACCCCCTGGGTAAGGGTGGTAGTAGTGGTAGGCATCCAGCCCCCCTGGGTAGAGGTGGTAGTGGTGGTGGGCATCTGGCACCCCCTGGCTAAGGGTGGTAGTAGTGACAGGCATCCAGCCCCCCTGGGTAGAGGTGGTAGTAGTGGTAGGCATCTGGCACCCCTGGGTAAGGGTGGTAGTAGTGACAGGCATCCAGCCCCCATGGGTAGAGGTGGTAGTAGTGGAAGGCATCTGGCACCCCCTGGGTAAGGGTGGTAGTAGTGACAGGCATCCAGCCCCCGGGTAGGGGTGGTAGTAGTGGTAGGCATCTGGCACCCCCTGGGTAAGGGTGGTAGTAGTGACAGGCATCCAGCCCCCATGGGTAGAGGTGGTAGTAGTGGTAGGCATCTGGCACCCCCTGGGTAAGGGTGGTAGTAGTGACAGGCATCCAGCCCCCATGGGTAGAGGTGGTAGTAGTGGTAGGCATCTGGCACCCCTGGGTAAGGGTGATAGTAGTGGTAGGCATCTGGCACACCCTGGGTAAGGGTGGTAGTTGTGGTAGGCATCTGGCACCCCTGGGTAGAGGTGGTAGTAGTGGTAGGCATCTGGCACCCCCTGGGTAAGGGTGGTAGTTGTGGTAGGCATCTGGCACCCCCTGGGTAAGGGTGGTAGTAGTGGTAGGCATCTGGCACCCCCTGGGTAGAGGTGGTAGTAGTGGTAGGCTTCTGGCACCCCCTGGGTAAGGGTGGTAGTAGTGACAGGCATCTGGCACCCCCTGGGTAAGGGTGGTAGTAGTGGTAGGCATCCAGCCCCCCATGGGTAGAGGTGGTAGTAGTGGTAGGCATCTGGCACCCCCTGGGTAAGGGTGGTAGTAGTGACAGGCATCCAGCCCCCATGGGTAGAGGTGGTAGTAGTGGTAGGCATCTGGCACCCCTGGGTAAGGGTGATAGTAGTGGTAGGCATCTGGCACACCCTGGGTAGGGGTGGTAGTTGTGGTAGGCATCTGGCACCCCTGGGTAAGGGTGGTAGTAGTGGTAGGCATCCAGCCCCCATGGGTAGAGGTGGTAGTAGTGGTAGGCATCTGGCACCCCCTGGGTAAGGGTGGTAGTAGTGACAGGCATCCAGCCCCCATGGGTAGAGGTGGTAGTAGTGGTAGGCATCTGTCACCCCCTGGGTAAGGGTGGTAGTAGTGACAGGCATCCAGCCCCCATGGGTAGAGGTGGTAGTAGTGGTAGGCATCTGGCACCCCCTGGGTAAGGGTGGTAGTAGTGGTAGGCATCTGGCACCCCCTGTGTAGAGGTTGGTAGTAGTGGTAGGCATCTGGCACCCCTGGGTAAGGGTGGTAGTAGTGGTAGGAATCTGGCACCCCCTGGGTAAGGGTGGTAGTAGTGGTAGGCTTCTGGCACCCCCTGGGTAAGGGTGGTAGTAGTGACAGGCATCTGGCACCGCCCTGGGTAAGGGTGGTAGTAGTGGTAGGCATCCAGCCCCCCATGGGTAGAGGTGGTAGTAGTGGTAGGCATCTTGCACCCCCTGGGTAAGGGTGGTAGTAGTGACAGGCATCCAGCCCCCCATGGGTAGAGGTGGTAGTAGTGGTAGGCATCTGGCACCCCCTGGGTGAGGGTGATAGTAGTGGTAGGCATCTGGCACACCCTGGGTAAGGGTGGTAGTTGTGGTAGGCATCTGGCACCCCTGGGTAAGGGTGGTAGTAGTGACAGGCATCCAGCCCCCATGGGTAGAGGTGGTAGTAGTGGTAGGCATCTGGCACCCCCTGGGTAAGGGTGATAGTAGTGGTAGGCATCTGGCACACCCTGGGTAAGGGTGGTAGTTGTGGTAGGCATCTGGCACCCCCTGGGTAAGAGGTGGTAGTAGTGGTAGGCATCTGGCACCCCATGGGTAGAGGTGGTAGTAGTGGTAGGCATCTGGCACACCCTGGGTAAGGGTGGTAGTTGTGGTAGGCATCTGGCACCCCTGGGTAAGGGTGGAAGTAGTGGTAGGCATCTGGCACCCCCTGGGTAGGGGTGGTAGTAGTGGTAGGCATCTGGCACCCCCTGGGTAAGGGTGGTAGTAGTGGTAGGCTTCTGGCACCCCCTGGGTAAGGGTGGTAGCGGTGACAGGCATCTGGCACCCCTGGGTAAGGGTGGTAGTAGTGGTAGGCATCCAGCCCCCATGGGTAAAGGTGGTAGTAGTGGTAGGCATCTGGCACCCCTGGGTAAGGGTGGTAGTTGTGGTAGGCATCTGGCACCCCCTGGGTGAGGGTGGTAGTAGTGGTAGGCATCCAGCCCCCATGGGTAGAGGTGATAGTAGTGGTAGGCATCTGGCACCCCTGGGTAAGGGTGGTAGTAGTGACAGGCATCCAGCCCCCATGGGTAGAGGTGGTAGTAGTGGTAGGCATCTGGCACCCCCTGGGTAAGGGTGGTAGTAGTGACAGGCATCCAGCCCCCCATGGGTAGAGGTGGTAGTAGTGGTAGGCATCTGGCACCCCCTGGGTAAGGGTGGTAGTAGTGGTAGGCATCTGGCACCCCCTGTGTAAGGGTGGTAGTAGTGGTAGGCATCTGGCACCCCCTGGGTAAGGGTGGTAGTAGTGGTAGGAATCTGGCACCCCCTGGGTAAGGGTGGTAGTAGTGGTAGGCTTCTGGCACCCCTGGGTAAGGGTGGTAGTAGTGACAGGCATCTGGCACCCCCTGGGTAAGGGTGGTAGTAGTGGTAGGCATCCAGCCCCCCATGGGTAGAGGTGGTAGTAGTGGTAGGCATCTTGCACCCCCTGGGTAAGGGTGGTAGTAGTGACAGGCATCCAGCCCCCCATGGGTAGAGGTGGTAGTAGTGGTAGGCATCTGGCACCCCCTGGGTAAGGGTGATAGTAGTGGTAGGCATCTGGCACACCCTGGGTAAGGGTGGTAGTTGTGGTAGGCATCTGGCACCCCCTGGGTAAGGGTGGTAGTAGTGGTAGGCATCCATCCCCCCATGGGTAGAGGTGGTAGTAGTGGTAGGCATCTGGCACCCCCTGGGTAAGGGTGGTAGTAGTGGTAGGCATCCAGCACCCCATGGGTAGAGGTGGTAGTAGTGGCAGGCATCCAGCACCCCATGGGTAGGGGTGGCAGTAGTGGTAGGCATACAGGCCCCTATGTGTATGTGTGGCATTGGTGAGGGACATCCCGCCCCTATGGTGCTGCTGTTGCTGGTGTAGGTATTTCTGCATCCCTCTGTGTGTGATGTGTCGGGTACGTGTAGTTTGTTTTGTTGTTGGTGTCTGACTTACCTTCTGCGCCGTACGCGTCCGTGCCTGTTCCGGTAATAGAGGTAGAATATTGGTAGGATCGGCACGAAGGGATTCATGGTTGGTTCGTCTCGTTCGTCTTTCTCTTTGCTTCGCCTCGTCGGCTGGCGTGTTCGTCTCGTAGCCGTGGATCGTGTTGTGGCGCGAATCGGAGCTTATGTGCGCCTCTCCCGGATGCTTTGACGTGCCGTGCGTAGCGACGGGTTTGGCGCGTACGGGAAGCGCATCGTACTTGTCCGGCCGGACGGGGCTGCATTTTGCTTCCGTGCGGCTCGATTCTACGATTCCGGATCCGGCTCGGTCGGGGAACAGGACCTGGATTGGGTGAGTACGACTGGGTCGGAATCTATGCTGTTGTGCGCATCGTACTTGCTCGTTCGGAATAATGTGCAGATCGGTCGGGAAACAGGCATTCGCATGGCTTTTTCCCGACCGAATGGTGTTAGGTGCGCCTCCGACCGAGATCGGAATCGACCCCTTTATATCTGCAGTCCAGTTCATGTTTTGACTTCATTTGTGATTTGGTGGTATTGTGGTACATGTGTAGCCCAAAATGAATGTAAGCCAATGATTGCACTCCTTTCAAAATGTGTCAGTGTTAAATACTTTCTTATTGGGCAATCATCTATCCTTGTATATATTTGTTTCTGTGGCTAAGTGATCCTCATTCTTGTATTTGAGTGCAGGAGCAAGAGGGTTGAAGTTTGGCTTGTTGGGTGCAGTTTTATATTTTGGGGCAGAGAACATGCCAAGAAAGCAAATTTTGAAGCTAATTTGGGGTTGAAAGGAGTAGACATTACATGGATTGGGGAGAGCGGTTTGAGTTGGAACCAGTTAATCCCTCTACTTTCCTCTGTTAGTGTATGTGACCATCAGCACTTTATGATTATCCACTGTGGTGGGACTCATAGAGGTCACCTAACTGGAGTTAAACTAGAAATAGAGATGAACAGACATTTTCCAACTTAATCTATATGTTTCCAAAAACACATTTTGTCTTCTCCAATATTTGGCAGTGACAAAAGTGGAGGTGCTCTACTTTAAATGCTGCAAAGTCTGAAAACTCAAAGACATGTTAACAAGAAAGGTGCAACATTGCTTAGAGATCATGGAATGCCTTCCATTTTTCATTCGGATATCAAATATGCTAATCAGCACTGTATTGGTCAAATGGTGTGCATTTTACAAGCTATGGAAACCATGTTTTCCTTTCCAACTAAAAAATGTGCTTATTCAACATCTATTGACTTTTGAGAAGAACCAAATTCTCTTTTAGGAGAAACCCAATATTATCTGTAACTTAAATTTTTATTTGTAATATTTTGTTTTTATTTTTGAAAGTATTGTACTTCTTAAATACTTTTGCAGTAGTACTGCGGTATTCAGTAAACATTTTATAAAGGTTTTTTTATAACCAACTTTATTGGCATTTTTAGAAATAACAACAACATAGGTACAGCACCATGCTTATAAAAGGTTTACATCTTTTGAAGTCACTTACCCTACCATAACTGTGTTAGGTAAAGTGGATGATTCTTTCCTATATTATACAGCATGATTAAACCCCTGTGTTTCAGAATTAAATACATAACTCAGCAAAACTGTGTTGGAAACAGCATGGCTGCCTTTTCATTATGGAAGGTCTTTCATTAGCCAATCAGATTGTGTTTTATCATTGCCATGTACCACGGTAGTAGAGCGGCTTCAGATATCACTAAGATTTTGTGCTTTATAACTTAAGAACCACTGAACCTATTCACTTCAGATACCAAAAAGGATCATCTACACAACATAACTGTGCCAAATTTCATTAAAATAGGTTCAGCTGTTTTTGCGCTAGGTTCAATACAAAACTCTATGGAAAATGCACTGGTGAAAAAAATCTGTTTTAACTTTTATCTTTGCACCACTTTAACGAATCAACACAAAACTTTCCATCATCAGGCAAAGTAGAAAAATCTATAAGACTGGAAAGTTTCATAGAAACTGAGATAAAGGTATTAGGAAGGAAAAATCTGAGATATTCCTATCTCTCGAGGAACCTAACTATAACTAGAGAGTGGCTACTGCCACTCTGATATATATATATATGATGCAAAACCGAGGGGAGATACTTACCCGGCAAGCAGAAATGGGGCTTCCTGGGAACTGTGGTCCGCCGACGCGGGCGGCAGTCAGTCTCTCCCAATCAACTCGGCTCAGCTGGACCACGGCGATTAACGCGGGAGCGAATGCATAGTACAAAAGCTTTTGGGAGTGATCCTCTGTTGTTGAATGGCATTTGAGAAAGGCACACACGCCGAAACGCGTCAAGCCAACTGCTTTTAATCAAGAAACTTTCCTGTATACCCAGCTGTGTCCCTCCGGTTCCTTCTGACGAAGAAATCCTTCCTGCAATATTTTGCATGCTAGCCCGTGGCATGCTTGGGGGACCCGTCCATCAAGAGTCGGAAACAACATGGGCAACTCGTGTGTATAGCTCCAAGGGATTGGAATGTTTCCAGACTGCCGCAACCAAGGACAGGAAGGCAACGCTGCAATCGCAGACCGTGATTCACGGTGAGGCTTGATCACGGTATCGTAGCCTTAGGGCATCCAGGACTTGTGTTATGCGGCTGGACGTTGGGGACAAAGGAGGAATTCTTTGTTTTAGCGGCAGCATTGTGGTTACACTAACAGGAACTTTTGAAACGCTCCGTTTCTTTTCATCTTCCATCCCTCACTATGAGATTTTGTTTATTTATTTATAAAGTTTTATATAGCGCGAACGTGACCCAAGTGGGTATCAGAGCGCTTTACAGATGTACCGAGGTACAAACAGAGTTGCAGGTAAAACAACAACAACAATGATAAGCAAGGTAATGGAGACGATAGAGGAGCAGTAAAATATGCAAGAGGAAATAGTGTATCATATAAGTGCAACAAACAAATGGCAGGGTTGAGCACAAACCAGCGTTGTGGGCATAGTCAGTGGAGGTAGGTGCCGTCAAACAAGGGCATTCATCCAAAGGGCTTTCACTTCTTTTTTGAAAGACGACGTAGAAGGAATCAGTCTGATGTGTGGAGGCAAGGAGTTCCAAATTCTCGGGGCAATACCCGAGAACGCCCGGTTGTAAGTTTTCTTTTTCTGGAATTTTTGAGGTTTCAGCAGCAGAGTGCCGGAACTCCTCGAAGATCGGCTCCCGCCATAGAGCTCCAGTTTTTTGGCTAGGTTCAAAGGGGTGTTAAAGTGAAGGGCCTTGTGCGTCATGCACGCAATCTTGAGATCAATTTTAGCCTCCAAAGGTAGCCAGTTTAAGGATTTCAGAACCGGCGTGATGTGGCTATTTCTTCTGGAACCTGTGGTGAGCCTTGCCGCTGAGTTCAGGGAAGCTCTATGAAGTACTGCAATATTACAGCTTTAAGAGAAATATTACAGAGAACATAAATGAAGAAAAATATGCAGTGATTGGTTCTGATGGATGTTTGGTGAAACATAGTAAAGGAAATCTCATTAATCACAGGAAACTGAGTTGCGATACTCCAGATAAAGGGAATTTTACTATTTAGCACTTCTGCAACTGTTCAAACCTTGGCGTACTGAAATGGAATTACTTGGTGATTTTCTGTGCTATGAAGATTCTTTTAATGCATGTAAAGATAGCATTGAATGCACAGTTTTTTAAAATTATCTCCAAATGTTGAATGAAGAAATTGAACAAGAAGCTAGTATTGCAGCTGAGATTGCTAGAGACAGTTCTCAAGATAGTCAAAGTTCTGCTCCACTGAGTCAAGATCCACAAGGCACAACCAATTCTTGAAAATGAAGCAGCAATCGCCATGAGTGAAGAGGAAACAGCAATGCATCAAGCTCAACACGATATTATGGACTTAGGAAACTTGGAAGAACAACTAAATATTGAACAGAAAGAAATATATCAGCAAGTTACACAACAGATCGACCATGGTTTACTTCATGAAAAAAAAGAATACAACTGCACATCTTTTAAACCTATTCAAATGTATATCAGTGGTCAAGCTGGTACAGGAAAAAGTTTCTCAATTAAAGTTTTGACCAGTTATTTACAGAAAACCACTGAATCACATTTATCTTGTGTTGTAACTGCTCCAACTGGGTTAGCAGCACACAACATTAAAGGGATTACATTACATTGTTTACTAATGCTACCTGTTGAACATGAAAACAAGTTGGAATATCACAAGCTTTCTGGAGAAGCTTGTTTGGAAGTTTCAAGAGTACTAAAGAAAATGAAACTTCTGATCATTGATGAGGTGAGCATGGTCTCAAACTTAATGCTTGCCTTTGTACATTTAGTAATGCAGCAAATTTTAAAAACAGAATATGATGTGTTATTTGGAGGAAAACATGTGATGGTTTTCGGCGATCTACTGCAACTTACTCCTGTAAAAGAGCAACCAGTTTTTAAAACACTTGTGCATGAAGACACCAGAAAATCTTTGGGAAGTATTGGAAATGTCAACATTTGGTCATATCTTGAATACAAAGAACTTATTAAAAATATGCGGCAGGCAAGAGATGAAGATTATGGAAGCATTCTCCAAGATATAAGAATTGGTGTATTGACAGAACATGGTGGTAGTAGTGGTAGGCATCTGGCACCCCCTGGGTAAGGGTGGTAGTAGTGGTAGGAATCTGGCACCCCCTGGGTAAGGGTGGTAGTAGTGGTAGGCTTCTGGCACCCCCTGGGTAAGGGTGGTAGTAGTGACAGGCATCTGGCGCCCCCTGGGTAAGGGTGGTAGTAGTGGTAGGCATCTTGCACCCCCTGGATTCAAGATAGCCTGGCTGATGAGGGTTTTGAACCCGAAACCGGTCCCAGGATGCTTGTTTCCGGTCCAGGAAGACATGGCTTGGCAGTTCGGGCTGGATTGTTCCCATGAGGCACAGGGTCAGACTGATTTGCATTTGGCCATGTCTGAACTGGGAGTGGTGGAGGTGAGCTAAAGAATGATGATGGATTAAACCCAGATCAGTTGACTGGGGGTGAGTGTTTGATTTGCTCTAACGCTCCGTCCATCATCCCCTTTGGAATCGCAATGTAGTTGTGAACGTCGTATTTTTTCTAGAAAATCTCCAACAACAAATTATGGAGAATCGAGAAAAAAGGTTTTGTTCTTTGTTGCATTCTATTTTTGAAACCTTGACAACTGATAAAACTAAAATCCAAAGTGTTTCTGGCATTCGGAATCTTCTGGATATATGTTCTGGTTCTTCACAATTTACACTTAATGTACAGCAAGATGCTCAAGAATTTCTTATGTTTATGCTTGCAGTATTGGAAGATGAAGGAATACAAATTGAAAATTTGTTTGGACTTCGTTACAGATGGGATCATGAATGTGAAGATTGTACATTTACTTCTACCACTAAAATAGACACTGAAAGATTCATATATTTGACAATACCAGATTATAAAAACAGTGTCTTTTAACAAATTAGTCAAATCAGCTAATCAAAATATGGAATGTATTCACTGCAAATCTGAAATGTTATCAACATTATTTATAGAAAGATTTGGACAATATGTCATTTTAATGATACAACGTTGTAGAGCAGATGGAAGAAAATTGGAAACTAAAATTAAAAATTTTGTGGCAAGTCAACTGTCAATTTCAGGAAGAACTTTCAAAGCAGTGGCAATTATTTTCCATGATGGACTTTCTACAACATCTGGACACTATACTGTGTATTTAAAGTGCAATAAAGGATGGACACATTGTAATGATGCCCATTTGCTATTCAAATATCGGTTGCCTAATGAATTACCAAATTCATACCTAATATTTTTGATGCCAAAGTTCTGAGAACATCATTTGGCCTATTGGGAAGATGTCAACATGAATTAATGAAATTATTTTGGATATTTTCAATACAAACAATTTCAGAAACATCATTCGGCCTATTGGGAAGATGTCAATATGAATTAAGAGTTTATTTTGAATATTCTCAATGCAAATGATTTCGGAAACATCATTCGGACTATAGGGAAGATATCAAGAATTGCTGATTCAATTATCGTTTCTGTTCTTTGATATTGTATTTAGAAAATCGTTTTAGAAAGAAGCATTTCATTTGATCTTTGTATTATATGCAATGTTATTGAGGGTGTTTATTTTAGGAAAAGTAAACAGATAGTTGAGTTTGTTGTAAATATTTTGAACACAGATTTGTTTTTTTAACAATCTTATTGATTGTATTTTTTGCCCGCTGTTACATGATGATGAACATTGAAATCACTGTGTATGGTGAAATTCAATAGAATATGAAAACAGCAAAAAAGGCAAACTGAATATGTTATGTAATTGTAAAATTATGTTGTGTTCTTAAAACTATAATATTATATGTTATAACTGTATTTTCTCTTCTCTTTTACAGACCCAAATTCTAAAGTTTGAAACTTTTTTAAATTTAGATTATAAAAAAAGAACTGAAAAAATTGTTTCAATGACTTTCATATCTACTATAAAAAAGGTAAGATTAAGTAACCCAAGCACTACCCATGCAGTACTACATTCACCTGTGCACTACCATACAGTCCTCTAACCACCTAGACACTACTCATTCACACCTTCAATTACCCAGGTAGTACCCATGCAGTCCAGCATTCACCCTGTCACTCCACATGCAGTCCTCCAATCATCCATCCAGTACCATGTACTAATCCAATCAATCCGCCAACACCCAAGCACTTATACATTCGCCATGCACTCTCCTTGCAGTACTCTAATCATCCAGTCAGTACCCATGTACTCATGCAATCACCCAGGCACTAACACATGCGCTGCTACAATCACTTGTGCACTACCCATGCAGTCCTCTAATCACCTACACACTACTCATTCACTCCTTCAATTACCCAGGTAGTACCCATGCAGTCCAGCAATCACCCTGTCACTACCCATGCAGTCTTCCAATGACCCAGCCAGTACCATGTTCTAATCCAATCACTCCGCCAAAACCCAAGCACTTATAAATTTGCCATGCACTCTCCTTGCAGTACTCTACTCATCCAGTCACTACCCATGTACTCATGCAATGACCCAGGCACTAACACATGCAGAGGTACAATCACCTGTGCACTACCCATGCAGTCCTCTAACCACCTAGACACTACTCATTTGCACCTTCATTTACCCAGGTAGTACCCATGCAGTCCAACAATCACCCTGTCACTACCCATGCACTGGTCCAATCACCCAGCCAGCACCATGTTCTTATCCAATCACTTCGCCAATTCCCAAGCAGTTGTAAATTCACCATGCACTCTCCTTGCAGTACTCTAATCATCCAGTCACTACCCATGTACTCGTACAATGACCCAGGCACTAACACATGCACTGCTACAATCCCCTGATCACTACCCATGCAGTCCTCTAACCAACTAGACACTACTCATTCACTCCTTCAATTACCCAGGTACTACCCAAGCAGTCCAGCAATCACCCTGTCACTACCCATGCAGTCCTTCAATCACCCAGCCAGTACCATGTACTTATCCAATCACTCCGCCAATACCCAAGCACTTATAAATTCACCATGCACTCTCCTTGTAGTACTCTAATCATCCAGTCAGTACCCATGTACTCATACAATGACCAAGGCACTAATACATGCACTGCTACAATCACCTGTGCACTACCCATGCAGTCCTCTAATCACGTAGACACTACTCATTCACTCCTTCAATTACCCAGGTAGTACCCATGCAGTCCAGCAATCACCCTGTCACTACCCATGCACTCCTCCAATCACCCAGCCAGTACCATGTACTTATCCAATCACTCCGCCAATACCCAAGCACTTATAAATTCACCATGCACTCTCCTTGCAGTATTCTAATCATCCAGCCAGTA
Source organism: Calotriton arnoldi (assembly GCA_963921515.1). Classification (NCBI taxonomy): domain Eukaryota; kingdom Metazoa; phylum Chordata; class Amphibia; order Caudata; family Salamandridae; genus Calotriton; species Calotriton arnoldi. The sequence continues at coordinate 47,502 of CAWUFW010003569.1, read as the reverse complement.
CCCATATACTCATGCAATGACCCAGGCACTAACACATGCACTGCTACAATCCCCTGTGCACTACCCATGCAGTCCTCTAACCACCTAGACACTACTCATTCACTCCTTCAATTACCCAGGTACTACTCATGCAGTCCAGCAATCACCCTGTCACTACCCATGCACTCCTCCAATCACCCAGCCAGTACCATGTACTTATCCAATCACTCCGCCAATACCCAAGCACTTATAAATTCACCATGCACTCTGCTTGCAGTGCTCTAATCATCCAGTCAGTACCCATGTACTCATGCAATGACCCAGGCACTAACACATGCACTGCTACAATCCCCTGTGCACTACCCATGCAGTCCTCTAAACACCCAGACACTACTCATTCACTCCTTCAATTACCCAGGTAGTACCCATGCAGTCCAGCAATCACCCTGTCACTACCCATGCACTCCTCCAATCACCCAGCCAGTACCATGTACTTATCCAATCACTCCGCCAATACCCAAGCACTTATAAATTCACCATGCACTCTCCTTGCAGTACTCTAATCATCCAGTCAGAACCCATGTACTCATGCAATGACCCAAGCACTAACACATGCACTGCTACAATCCCTTGTGCACTACCCATGCAGTCCTCTAACCACCTAGACACTACTCATTCACTCCTTCAATTACCCAGGTACTACCCATGCAGTCCAGCAATCACCCTGTCACTACCCATGCACTCCTCCAATCACCCAGCCAGTACCATGTACTTATCCAATCACTCCGCCAATACCCAAGCACTTATAAATTCAGCATGCACTCTCCTTGCAGTACTCTAATCATCCAGTCAGTACCCATGTACTCATGCAATGACCCAGGCACTAACACATGCACTGCTACAATCCCCTGTGCACTACCCATGGTGACCTCTAACCGCCTAGACACTACTCATTCACTCCTTCAATTACCCAGGTAAGTCCAGCAATCACCCTGTCACTACCCATGCAGTCCTTCAATCACCCAGCCAGTACCATGTACTTATCCAATCACTCCGCCAATACCCAAGCACTTATAAATTCACCATGCACTCTCCTTGCAGTACTCTAATCATCCAGTCAGTACCCATGTACTCATGCAATGACCCAGGCACTAACACATGCACTGCTACAATCACTTGTGCACTACCTATACAATCCTCTAATCACCTACACACTACTCATTCACACCTTCAATTACCCAGGTAGTACCCATGCAGTCCAGCAATCACCCTGTCACTACCCATGCACTCCTCCAATCACCCAGCACCATGTACTTATCCAATCACTCCGCCAATACCCAAGCACTTATAAATTCACCATGCACTACCCTTGCAGTACTCTAATCATCCAGTCAGTACCCATGTACTCATGCAATGACCCAGGCACTAACACATGCACTGCTACTATCACCTGTGCACTACCCATGCAATCCTCTAATCACCTACACACTACTCATTCACTCCTTCAATTACCCAGGTAGTACCCATGCAGTCCAGCAATCACCCTGTCACTACCCATGCACTCCTCCAATCACCCAGCCAATACCATGTACTTATCCAATCACTCCGCCAATACCCAAGCAGTTATAAATTCACCATGCACTCTCCTTGCAGTACTCTAATCATCCAGTCAGTACCCATGTACTCATGCAATGACCCAAGCACTAACACATGCACTGCTACAATCCCCTGTGCACTACCCATGCAGTCCTCTAACCACCTAGACACTACTCATTCACTCCTTCAATTACCCAGGTACTACCTATGCAGTCCAGCAATCACGCCGTCACTACCCATGCACTCCTCCAATCACCCATCCAGTACCATGTACTTATCCAAACACTCCGCCAATACCCAAGCAGTTATAAATTCACCATGCACTCTCCTTGCAGTACGTTAATCATCCAGTCAATACCCATGTACTCATGCAATGACCCAAGCACTAATACATGCACTGCTACAATCACCTGTGCACTACCCATGCAGTCCTCTAACCACCTAGACACTACTCATTCACTCCTTCAATTACCCAGGTACTACCCATGCAGTCCAGCAATCACCCTATCACTACCCATGCACTCCTCCAATCACCCAGCCAGTACCATGTACTTATCCAATCACTCCGTCAATACCCAAGCAGTTTTAAATTCACTATGCACTCTCTTTGCAGTACTCTAATCATCCAGTCACTACCCATGTACTCATGCAATGACCCAGGCACTAACACATGCACTGCTACAATCCCCTGTGCACTACCCACGCAGTCCTCTAACCACCTAGACACTACTCATTCACTCCTTCAATTACCCAGGTACTACCCAAGCAGTCCAGCAATCACCCTGTCACTACCCATGCAGTCCTTCAATCACCCAGACAGTACCAGGTACTTATCCAATCACTCCGCCAACACCCAAGCACTTATAAATTCGCCATGCACTCTCCTTGCAGTACTCTAATCATCCAGTCAGTACCCATGTACTCATGCAATCACCCAGGCACTAACACATGCGCTGCTACAATCACTTGTGCACTACCCATTCAGTCCTCTAATCACCTACACACTACTCATTCACTCCTTCAATTACCCAGGTAGTACCCATGCAGTCCAGCAATCACCCTGCCACTACCCATGCAGTCCAGCAATCACCCTGCCACTACCCATGCAGTCCTTCAATCACCCAGCCAGTACCATGTACTGATCCAATGACTCCGCCAATACCCAAGCACTTATAAATTCACCATGCACTCTCCTTGCAGTACTCTAATCATCCAGTCAGTACCCATGTACTCATGCAATGACCCAAACACTAACACATGCACTTCTACGATCCCCTGTGCACTACCCATGCAGTCCTCTAACCACCTAGACACTACTCATTCACTCCTTCAATTACCCAGGTAGTACCCATGCAGTCCAGCAATCACCCTGTCACAACCCATGCACTCCTCCAATCACCCAGCCAGTACCATGTACTCATCCAATCACTCCGCCAATACCCAAGCACTTATAAATTCACCATGCACTCTCCTTGCAGTACTCTAATCATCCATTCAGTACCCATGTACCCATGCAATGACCCAAGCACTAACACATGCACTGCTACAATGCCCTGTGCACTACCCATGCAGTCCTCTAACCACCTAGACACTACTCATTCACTCCTTCAATTACCCAGGTACTACCCATGCAGTCCAGCAATCACCCTGTCACTACCCATGCACTCCTCCAATCACCCAGCCAGTACCATGTACTTATCCAATCACTCCGCCAATACCCAAGCACTTATAAATTCACCATGCACTCTCCTTGCAGTACTCTAATCATCCAGTCAGTACCCATGTACTCATGCAATGACCCAGGCACTAACACATGCACTGCTACAATCCCCTGTGCACTACCCATGCAGACCTCTAACCGCCTAGACACTACTCATTCACTCCTTCAATTACCCAGGTACTACCCAAGCAGTCCAGCAATCACCCTGTCACTACCCATGCAGTCCTTCAATCACCCAGCCAGTACCATGTACTTATCCAATCACTCCGCCAATACCCAAGCACTTATAAATTCACCATGCACTCTCCTTGCAGTACTCTAATCATCCAGTCAGTACCCATGTACTCATGCAATGACCCAGACACTAACACATGCACTGCTACAATCACTTGTGCACTACCTATACAATCCTCTAATCATCTACACACTACTCATTCACACCTTCAATTACCCAGGTAGTACCCATGCAGTCCAGCAATCACCCTATCACTACCCATGCACTCCTCCAATCACCCAGCACCATGTACTTATCCAATAACTCCGCCAATACCCAAGCACTTATAAATTCACCATGCACTACCCTTGCAGTACTCTAATCATCCAGTCAGTACCCATGTACTCATGCAATGACCCAGGCACTAACACATGCACTGCTACAATCACCTGTGCACTACCCATGCAATCCTCTAATCACCTACACACTACTCATTCACTCCTTCAATTACCCAGGTAGTACCCATGCAGTCCAGCAATCACCCTGTCACTACCCATGCACTCCTCCAATCACCCAGCCAATACCATGTACTTATCCAATCACTCCGCCAATACCCAAGCAGTTATAAATTCACCATGCACTCTCCTTGCAGTACTCTAATCATCCAGTCAGTTCCCATGTACTCATGCAATGACCCAAGCACTAACACATGCACTGCTACAATCCCCTGTGCACTACCCATGCAGTCCTCTAACCACCTAGACACTACTCATTCACTCCTTCAATTACCCAGGTACTACCCATGTAGTCCAGCCATCACCCTGTCACTACCCATGCACTCCAGCCATCACCCTGTCACTACCCATGCACTCCAGCCATGACCCTGTCACTACCCATGCACTCCAGCCATCACCCTGTCACTATCCATGCACTCCAGCAATCACCCTGTCACTACTCATGCACTCCTCCAATCACCCAAACACTACCTATGCACTCATGGAATCACCCAGGCACTATTTATACACTACTCTATTCACCCATGCACTGCTGATGCACTCCTGCAATTACCCAGGCACTACCCATACACTATGCTTTTACTCCTCCAATCATCTAGGCACTACCCATACAGTCCTTTAATCACCCAGGTACTATCCTTGCACTTATACAATCACCCACACATTAATGAACCACTTACAAAATCACTCAGATTCTATCCATGTAGTCCTTCAATCAGTCAGGCAACAATTCATACAACACTCAGAATATTTTTCTTCTTTAAACCAAATAGGCGGTTCTGAAAAGAACCATTTTTTTTCTTCTTTTGTTGTTTTGTTGTTTTTTGTATTTTTTAAACTATTTTTCACATTTTTTTGGTGTTTATTTTATTGAAAAACTGAAAAGAAACCAGAGCGAACATCAAAAACATGGCAAAAAATATGCAATTTAACATCATTGCATAAAGGAACAGAAAAAAAAAAATTAACAGTTGTGACTCTGGATTGCAGTCAGGATTGCATCCATCGACTGCTCCCCAACGCAAAGAGTCTTTCTGCATTTAATGCAGACCTGCTCCACTCGCGCCAAATCATGATGAATGGTGATTGTGGCAGATGTTGTGCCACTGGAAGAAGTACTGGGCCCATCATGTGCTTCTTTTTCTTGTTGCCGCCTTAGTTGCTCTCGGGCAAGCCGTCTTGGGTGGATCGTTTGGAGATGCTTGAGCATAGATGATGTGCCGCAAGAATACTTTTTCTCCGATCCACGTGAAAGCACTTGCTCACAAATTGAGCAAGTGACCTTCCTCGCATTAACCTTCTTTTCACCAGCAGGTATGGTGAAAAACGCCCACATGACACTTTCGTACATCTTCTTACGGGGTTCTTCCAGATCTTCCTCTTCCTTTGGTGGAAGTTGCTGTGATGGTGGTGCAGCAGCCATTTCGAGAAAAGGAAAATAAACACCAAAAAGATGTAAAAACAGACCTAAGAGAGAACAGGTCTGTCTCTATAGATGGTCCTGAAAGAATGAAAGAAAAATGGGTGGGGTCCTTCAACTTCGAGAATAAAAAGCCTGTAGACCAATGAAAACCTTTCTTTTGAAGTCACATGGGATTCGCGCAGGGCGCGCGCCGCAGCGCGGAACATGAGCGCACCCGACGGGGTTCCGCAAAAATACATTTAAAAATAATATATTTTTAATCCAGTAACAAATACATAACATTTATAATTTTCTTGAATCATGTCTTGGTGTAATATATACAATAAAGTTATATATACATACTTTTGAAGGTTAAAAATTTACGGTGGAATAGCGCACACAGCGCGACATCGCAACTCACGTATGTGACGTAACGCGGGGCCTGCACAGCGCACCCATCGCTAATGATACGCGGAACGTGCACGACTTAACCAATAGGGCGGCGAATTACTAGAATTCGCGCAGGGATTGAGACAGGTGCACGATGGGTGCGCAAATCTTTTTTTTTTTTAAATGTTTTTTGAAAAAAATGTTTATTTTAATTTTACAAAAGAAAAAAATATAAATTTTACAAAAATATATATAAAAAAACATTTCTTGCACTTTATAGTTAGATATTAGCATTTAAAAAACCTTTGAAATTCACTGAAAAAACCATAGGTTTCAGGGACGTTATAGTTAGAAATTAGCATTTAAAAAACCTTTAAAATTCACTGAAAAAACCATAGGTTTCAGGGACGTTATAGTTAGTTGGACATTTCACTCGTACAAAACCAGAGAAATTCGGCAGTTATAGTTAGTAGAGCTAACTATAACTCGCGCCCCCGCAATGCACTGCTGATGACGTCACATATTACATCACTCATGACATGGTCCGTGATATCACTGATGACATCACTGATGACATCTCAAATGACATCACTGATGACATCACTGATGACATCCTCCACGTGATAATCTGATGCACCTCCTCACACCCTAATATAACCTTTGAAACACCCACTGTAAAATACAGACTACCATTTTCAAAACCATAGACACACCAATACCAGTTACTACATACCCACAAACTGATTCCTAGGTCTACACACATGTCCACTCATTCATCCATACAGTTACTCATACATGCAGTCACTCATCAATACAGCATTATCATATGCACTCATACACCTATACAGACACTCACACACCACCACTCACCCATAGAGTTACTCACACACCTAGTCAGTCATGCAAAGAATCAATCACACTCCCATTTACTCACCTATACAGTTATACACACACCACTTCTCTTATTCATACAGATACTAACACATACTTACTCTCTTCTACAATCACTGACACAAGCACACAGTCATCCATACAGCCACTCTCACAATCACTCACTCTCACATATAGTCATTTATATACTCAAACACTCACATATACTGCCTTTCACATATGTAGTTACTCACACAAGCACCACTGAGACATCCATTCACTCACCAACACACCCATACACACACTCGCCCACCCATACAGCCCTTCACAGATGTACTCTTGAACCCATACACCCAGTGAATCACCCACTCACACATCTATGCACAGAGTCACACACCCCCCACCCACTCACAAAGACACTCAAGCACCCATACAGATACTCAAACAACCAATCAATAACCCATATAGACAGTCATGTAGCTACTCACCAAACCATGCAGCCACTTATACACCAACTGACAGACTGATACAGACATTTACACAGTTAAAATCACTAACCCATGCATTCAGTAAGATACGCTTAATCAGTCACTTATACAATCAGTCACGCACCTACTAAATCATCCATTCAGACACTTATACATCCACTCATTCTTCAATACACCTTGGCATATATATATATATATATATATATATAAAACATATTTAAACTTTACAGAAACACACATTCACTGGATGATGTCATCAGTGATGTCATTTGAGATGTCAGTGATGTCATCAGTGATGTCACTGACCATGTCATGAGTGATGTAATATGTGACGTCATCAGCAGTGCATTGCGGGGGCGCGAGTTATAGTTAGCTCTACAAACTATAACGGACGAATTTCTCTGGTTTTGTATGAGTGAAATGTCCAACTAACTATAACATCCCTGAAACCTATGGTTTTTTCAGTGAATATATATATATATATATATATCAGATGTCACCTGTGATGTCACTGACCATGTCATGAGTGATGTAATATGTGACGTCATCAGCAGTACATTGCGGGGGCGTGAGTTATAGTTAGCTCAGCCAATTATAACAGCCGAATTTCTCTGGTTTTGTACGAGTGAAATGTCAGCCTAACTATAACGTCCCTGAAACCTGTGGTTTTTTCAGTGAATTTCTAAGGTTTTTTACAGGCTAATTCCTAACTATAACGTCCCTGAAACCTCTGTTTTTTCAGTGAATTTCTATGTTTTTTTTAAATGCTAATACTAACTATAATGTCCCTGAAACCTCTGTTTTTTTCAGTGAATTTCTAAGGTTTTTTAAATGCTAATTTCTAACTATGCCTACATAGGTAGGAGATGTGCAAAAAGAGGAAGAAAGGTGCAGATAGAAGCAAGAGAAGTGCAGAAAGAGGCAAGAGAGGTGCAGAAAGAGGAAGAAAGGTACAGAAAGAAACAAGAGAAATGCTGAAAGAGGCAACAGAAGTCCAGAAAGAGGAAGAAAGGTACAGAAAGAAGCAAGAGATCTGCAGAAAGAACCAACAGAGGTGCAGAAAGAGGCCTACTTCAACTGCACCTCACAACAGACTCATACAAATTAGCCTAATCACTAATCCTTCTCCCAAGATGTCTTACACCTCACTTTTCTCTTGAAGGTTCACTATTAATCGACTGCTCAGATTGTTAGGCTTCCCAAATATAAAACAGCAATCCTAAGCATATCACTGTTGTAAGTCTGACCAAGGTTGTGAAGGTATGCATGTGTGTCTCTGCTTTTACCTAGTGACCTGTGCAGTGCAGAACCAACAGAGGTGCAGAAAGAGGCAAGAGGGGTGCAGAAAGAGGCAAGAGAAGTGCAGAAAGAAGCAAAAAAGGTGCAGAAAGAAGCAGGAAGGGTGCAGAAAGAGGCAAAAGAAGTGCAGAAAGAAGCAAGAGAGGTTCAGAAAGAGGCAAGAGAGGTGCAGAATTGTGCAAGAGAGTTATAGAAAGAAGCAAGAGAGGTGCAGAAAGAAGCAAGAGAAGTGCAGAAAGAAGCAACAGAGGTGCAGAAAGAGGCAAGAGAAGTGCAGAAAGAAGCAAGAGAGGTCCAGAAAGAAGCAATAGAAGTTCAGAAAGAAGCAGCAGAGGTGCAGAAAGAGGCAAGAGGGGTACAGAAAGAAGCAAGAGAGGTGCAGAAGCAGGCAAAAAGTGCAGAAAGAGGCAAGAGAGGTGAAAAGAAGAAAGAAGGGTGCAGAAAGAGGCAAGAAGGGTACAGAAAGAAGCAAGAGAGGTGAAGAAAGAGGCAAGAGGGGTACAGAAAGAGGCAAGAGAAGTGCAGAAAGAAGCAACAGAGGTGCAGAAGGAGGCAAGAGAAGTGCAGAAAGAGGCAAGAGAGTTGCAGAAACAGGCAAAAGAGGTGCATAAAGAAGCAAGAGCAGTGCAAAAAGAACCAACAGAGGTGCAGAAGGAGGCAAGAGGGGTGCAGAAAGAAGCAGGAGCAGTGCAGAAAGAAACAACTGAGGTACAGAAGGAGGCAAGAGGGGTACAGAAAGAGGCAAGAGAAGTGCAGAAAGAAGCAAAAGAGGTACAGAAAGAGGCAAGAGGGGTACAGAAAGAGGCAAGAGAGGTACAGAAAGAGGCAAGAGATGCACAAAGGGAGAAGAAGGGTGCAGAAAGAGGCAAGAGGGGTGCAGAAAGAAGCAAGAGAGGTGCAGAAAGAAGCAAGAGAAGTGCAGAAACAAGCAACAGAGGTACAGAAAGAGGCAAGAGGGGTACAGATAGAGACAAGAGAAGTGCAGAAAGAAACCACAGAGGTGCAGAAAGAGGCAAGAGAAGTACAGAAAGAGGCAAGAGAGTTGCAGAAACAGGCAAAAGAGGTGCAGAAAGAGGGAACATGGGTGCAGAATGAGGCAAGAGAGGTGCAGAAAGAACCAACAGAGGTGCAGAAACAGACAAGAGGGGTGCAGAAAGAGGCAAGAGAAGTTCAGAAAGAAGCAACAGAGGTGCAGAAGGAGGCAAGAGAACTGCAGAAAGAGGCAAGAGAGTTGCAGAAACAGGCAAGAGAGGTGCAGAAAAAGGGAACGAGGTGCAAAATGAGGCAAGAGAGGTGCAGAAAGAGTGAAGAAAGGTGCAGAAAGAGGCAAGAGGGGTGCATAAAAAGGCAAGAGAAGTATAGGAAGAAGCAATAGAGGTGCAGACGTAGGCAAGAGAAGTGCAGACAGAGGAAAGAGAGTTGCAGAAACAGGCAAAAGAGGTGTAGAAAGAAGCAACAGCAGTGCAGAAAGAACCAACAGAGGTGCAGAAGGAGGCAAGAGGGCTGTAGAAAGAGGGAAGAGAAGTACAGAAGGAGGCAAGAGAGTTGCAGAAACAGGCAAAAGAGGTGCAGAAAGAGGGAACAGGGGCGCAGACAGAGGCAAGAGAAGTGCAAAAAGAGGGAAGAAGAGTGCAGTAAGAGGCAAAAGAGGGGTCTAGAAATAAAGAAAGAAGCAAAAACAGTGTAGAAAGGACCAACAGAGGTGCAGAAAGAGGCAAGAGGGGTGCAGGAAGAGGCAAGAGAAGTACAGAAAGAAGCAGAAGAGGTGCAGAAAGAAGCAATAGGGGTACAGAGAGAGGCAAGAGAGGTGCAGAAAGAGGCAAGTGAGGTACAGAAATTTGCAAGAGAGGTACAGAAAGAAGCAAGAGAGGTGCAGAAAGAAGCAAGAGAAGTGCAGAAAGAAGCAACAGAGGTGCTGAAAGAGGCAGGAGAGGTGCAGAAACAGGTAAGAGAAGTGCAGAAAGAAGCAACAGAGGTGCCGAAAGAGGCATGAGATGTGCAGAAAGAGGCAAGAGAGGTACAGAAAGAAGCAAGAGATGTGCAGAAAAAAGCAACAGAGGTGCAGAAAGAGGCAAGAGGGGTACAGAAAGAAGTGAGAGAGTTGCAGAAACAGGCAAGAGAGGTGCAGAAAGAGGGAAGAAGGGTGCAGAAAGAAGCAAGAGAAGTGCAGAAACAAGCAACAGAGGTACAGAAAGAGGCAAGATAAGTGCAGAAAGAGGCAAAAGAGTTGCAGAAACAGGCAAAAGAGTTGCAGAAGCAGGCAAAAGAGGTGTAGTAAGAGGCAAGAGGGGTGCATAAAAAGGCAAGAGAAGTATAGGAAGAAGCAATAGAGGTGCAGACGTAGGCAAGAGAAGTGCAGACAGAGGAAAGAGAGTTGCAGAAACAGGCAAAAGAGGTGCAGAAAGAAGCAACAGCAGTGCAGAAAGAACCAACAGAGGTGCAGAAGGAGGCAAGAGGGCTGTAGAAAGAGGGAAGAGAAGTACAGAAGGAGGCAAGAGAGTTGCAGAAACAGGCAAAAGAGGTGCAGAAAGAGGGAACAGGGGCGCAGACAGAGGCAAGAGAAGTGCAAAAAGAGGGAAGAAGAGTGCAGTAAGAGGCAAAAGAGGGGTCTAGAAATTTACAAGAGAAGTGCAGAAAGAAGCAAAAACAGTGTAGAAAGGACCAACAGAGGTGCAGAAAGAGGCAAGAGGGGTGCAGGAAGAGGCAAGAGAAGTACAGAAAGAAGCAAAAGAGGTGCAGAAAGAAGCAATAGGGGTACAGAAAGAGGCAAGAGAGGTGCAGAAAGAGGCAAGTGAGGTACAGAAATTTGCAAGAGAGGTACAGAAAGAAGCAAGAGAGGTGCAGAAACAGGTAAGAGAAGTGCAGAAAGAAGCAACAGAGGTGCCGAAAGAGGCTTGAGATGTGCAGAAAGAGGCAAGAGAGGTCCAGAAAGAAGCAAGAGATGTGCAGAAAAAAGCAACAGAGGTGCAGAAAGAGGCAAGAGGGGTACAGAAAGAAGTGAGAGAGTTGCAGAAACAGGCAAAAGAGGTGCAGAAAGAGGCAAGAGGGTACAGAAAGAGGCAAGAGGGGTGCAGAAAGAGGCAAGAGAGGTGCAGAAAGAGGGAAGAAGGGTGCAGAAAGAAGCAAGAGAAGTGCAGAAACAAGCAACAGAGGTACAGAATGAGTCAAGATAAGTGCAGAAAGAGGCAAAAGAGTTGCAGAAACAGGCAAAAGAGGTGTAGAAAGAGGGAACAGGGGTGCTGACAGAGACAAGAGAGGTGCAGAAAGAGGAAAGAGGGATGCAGAAAGAGGCAAGAGCAGTGCAGAAATATGCAAGAGAGGTGCAGAAAGAAGCAAGAGCAGTGCAGAGAGAACGAACAGAGGTGCAGAAGGAGGCAAGAGGGGTGCTGAAAGAGGCAAGAGGGGTGCAGAAATTTATGAGAGGTGCAGAAAGAAGCAAGAGCAGTGCAGAAGGAACCAACAGAGGTGCAGAAACAGACGAGAGGGGTGCTTAAAGAGGCAAGAGAAGTGCGGAAAGAAGCAACAGAGGTGCAGAAGGAGGTAAGAGAAGTGCAGAAAGAGGCAAGAGAGGTGCAAAAACAGGCAACAGAGGTGCAGTAAGAGGGAAGAGGGGTGCAGAAAGAAGCAAGAGAGGTGCAGAAAGAAGCAAGAGAAGTGCAGAAAGAAGCAAGTGAGGTGCAGAAAGAGGCAAGAGAAGTACAGAAAGAGGCAAGAGAGGTGCAGAAAGAGGGAAGAGGGTGCAGAAAGAGGCAAGAGAAGTACAGAAAGAAGTGACAGAGGTGCAGAAAGAGGCAAGAGAAGTGCAGAAAAAGGAAGAAAGGTGCAGAAAGAAGCAAGAGAAATGCAGAAAAGAGGCAAGAGAGGCGCAGAAACAAGCAAGAGTGGTTTGCACACCATTAGTACCAATTTAACACCCACATTTAGCAATAAGTAAGAGGTGACCATTCTAGGTCTGCAAAGGGCCTTCCACCACGCTATAACACTTGTTGCTGCATTTTTGGTAACGTTTGAGCAGTTTGAGCTAGAAACAAGTTTTTTTTTGTTCAAATCTGCAGATTATGCTGCAGATGATGGATTATATGGCAAATGCCCAAAATGTATAATTGTGCGAAAGTCGGTGCAGCCAAACAGTCGCATAATTCCAGTGGCCCTGCTCATACCTCTGACTAGGTCCAGAAGTGCTCCTCAGTGGTGCCTTCTTTTTTTGTCTCATTGAGTTTATAGTTTAGCTTCTATGGAAACGAGGAAGACCAAACCTAAGGTTACCACTCCACACCATAGACTACCATACCACATAATTACTCTCCATAACACATAATCATACTCTACATAATTCCTATACACTAAATACCACATACTTTCTATCCACATAATTTCACTGCACAACATACCACATAATTTCACTACACACAAAGTACATCCACTCCACCCCAAAAAACATTAGTAAAAAACTTTTACATTTACAAAGCCAATAGCTTTAACTCTCGCAAATGCGAGACCTATCACATTGCACATGCTTCTTTAACTAGTAGTCGCATTTGCAGAGTGGTGGAAAAAGGGGACTGGGCCTCCGACCAGTGCTCAGGAATTCCGCTGTGTAGGACTTACAGGAGGTACCAGGAGGGCTTCTTGGCCCCCAAAGTCCTTCAGGGGTAAAGTAGACTTAATCCCCCAACCAGTAGTGTGCCCGGAGGCGCGTTTGCAGAGTGGTGGAAAAAGGGGGGCGTGGCCTCCAAAGACCTCTTAGCAATCCCACTGTGTGGGACTTACTGGAGGTAACAGGAGGGGTAGGTGGTCCCCAAGGACATCCTTGGGGACAAACTACCCCTCTTATTACCTCCAGTAAGTCCCACACAGCAGGATTGCTAAGTTCTCATAGCAGGCCACGCCCCCTTTGCCCACCACTCTGCAAACCCGCTCCCTGGCGCGCTCTTGGATGGGGATTGAAGTTTCCTTTGCTGCTGGGGGTCCTTAGGGGCCAACTAGCCAACCTGTTACCTCCAGTAAGCCCCACACAGTGGGATTGCTGAGAGGTGGACACAGGCCACGCCCCTTTCTCCACCACTCTGCAAACGCACCTCCTGGCATGCTCTTCATTGGGGGATGAAGTCCCCTTGCCTCCTGAGGGTCCCTAGGGGCCAACTAGCCCTCCTGTTACCTCTAGTAAGTCCCACACAGCTAGATTGCTAAGAGTGGTCAAAGGCCACGCCCCCTTTTTACATCACTATGCAAACACGCCTCCTGGCGCACTGCTGCTTGGGGGATGAAGTCCACTTTAGTCCTGAGGTCCTCAGGACACAAGAGGACCTCATTGCCCCACCAGCAGTGCGCCAAGAGGTGCGTTCGCAGAGTGGTGTAAAAAGGGGCGTGGTCTCGGACCACCTCTCAGCAATCCCACCTTGTGGGGCTTACTAGAGGTATCTGGTAGCTTAGTTGGCCCCTAAGGACCCTTAGGATTCAAGGGGACTTAATCCCCCAACCCAGAATGCGCCAGGAGGTACGTTTGCCCCGACTCCGGCCGCAGCTCAGCACCATGTGACTCTGGGCAAAAAGCTCACTTAATTTCCACGACGGCCCCCAGCGCCTTGAGACCCGTAAGGGTGAGTAGTTCGCGCTTTACAAATACAGATTTAGATTTGCATAATGGTGAAGGGAGGGGGTGGGACCTCTGGCAAGATGACAGCTTCTCTTTTCTGTCTTGTTTTTGAAAGGGGGGCTGTGTGGCCCCCCCTTCCCTTAATACTTTTTGGGCCCTGGGGATCCCATCCCCCAAGGCCTGAGCCTTTTTTTTTTAAAAAAATGGGAAGGGGGCTGCGCGCCCCCCATCCCAAGGCCGATTTTTGCCCCTGGGACCCCATTCCCCGGGGCATGGCCACTTCTTTTTTTTTTTCTTTTTAAACACCTTTATTTAAAGGAGGGGGTCTGCTCCTCTTTTTTTAAATTTATTTTTTATGTTATGGGATGTGGTCCACGTGGCCCCCCTTCCCTGGGCATTTTTTTGACAAGGGACCCCATCCCCTGGGGCCAGGCCTGCCTTTTTAAAAAAAAAATTTTGGGAGGGGGGCCACGTTGCCCCCCTCCCGAGGCCGTTTTCGGCCTTGGAGACCCCATCCCCCGGGGCTTTGCCTCTTTTTCTTTTTTTTATTGGAGGGGGCCACGTGATCCCCCTCCTGGACCATTTTTGGCCCTGGGGACCCCATCCCTCAGGGCATGGCTTCACTGTTGGAGCTGCGGGGGGAGCCCCAAAGCCACGCGGTCCCTAACGGCTCCCCGCCTCATGCGGGAGCCGGCATTGCTTTTGGAAAAGGGGAGCTGCTAACATGCAGCTCCCCTTGCCCAAAAGCAATTCTGCTTTGTTTCATGGAAGCAAGAGCAGCTTTCCTGCTCTCGCTTCCATGAAGCAAAGCAGTGTTTGCTATGGCAGTGCGGGAGCCGTGCTCCCGCCCTGCCAAAGCAAACTGCAATGTCCCGGGGGTGGGCACCCCGGGACATTGCTGGAGCCAGCCCTAGGGTGTGGTGGTCCCCAGGGCCATGGAAGGCTCCTGGAGGGGTCGACATGGCCCCCCTCACTGCATGATTAAAACCCCCGGGGAGGTGGTGGCCCCCGGGGCCGGGGGTCCGCAACAGACCCCTGCCCGTAATATAAGTTTGCTCCGGGGAGGTGGTGGTCCCGGGGGCAGTGTGTGGAGGGGCAGGAGCCCCCCATCACTTCTTTATTCAAATTGAAGCCCCGGGGAGGTGGCAGTCCCCACAAGGCCCCCCGTCCATAATAAAAGTAATGCCCTGGGGAGGTGGCAGTCCCTGGGGCAACTTTGGGGGGCCAGAGCCTCCCACGCAGTTTTCATTTAAAGCCCTGGGAAGGTGGTGGTCCCCGGGGCTGCAGGGGGCCATGTGCCCCTGCACATTATTAATAAAGTCCCGGGGAGGTGGCGGTCCCAGGGGCTGCGGGTGCCCCTGCGGGGCCCCGCATAATAATTAAGGATGGCCCACCCGGGGGCTTGAAAAAATTACGCACAGGAGACCGCGCTTCGTTTTTTAAACATTTTTGGGAGGAATCGTGTACCATACGTGAATCCTGCCGAATAAAAAAAAAAATGCTTTCTTTGGCCCGACCCCCTGAGCAGGCCTAGGGGTCAGGGTGTTTCTACCCTATCCCTTTTCTTATTTGTAATCTTTTTTTTTAACCTTTATTCTTGTGACTCTGTTCAATTGAGTCGCAAGATGGCTGCCAGCACTTCCTGGTTTGAAGTGTTGGCAGCCAATCAGAGTCAGACTCGAGATCGGGAGGGTTCGCGTATCCACCACGGTCACCAGACCATTTATGTATGTATTTCTCAGAAACTGCTGAGCGGATTTACACAATTTAAAAAAAGGTCGCTTTCTGAATGAAGAGCTACCTTTTTGCCAAATTTGGTGTAATTCCGTTCAGCAGTTCGGGCTGTAGCTTTGTCTAAAGTTTCTTATGGAAATTAGCATGGAGAAAACGCGTTTTGGGACCCCCTTTTTTCTCGGTCCCCGCTTAACGAATCACCCCGAAACTTTCAAGACAGGAGCTGACCTGAGCAGGGCATTGGTTTTGAAAATTTTGCGAAGATTCGTCAAACGGCGTCAAAGATATGTGCAAATCAAAAACCGCTTTTCCTATGGAAACTAGGTCCTAACTATAATTACCTACTGGTAGGTAATGTGTATATATATATATATATATATATTCACTGGAAAAAACACAGGTTTCAGGGACGTTATAGTTAGTTGGACATTTCACTCATACAAAACCAGAGAAATTCGGCCGTTATAGTTAGTTCAGCTAACTATAACTCGCGCCCCCGCAATGCACTGCTGATGACGTCACATATTACATCATTCATGACATGGTCAGTGACATCACTGATGACATCACTGATGACATCTCAAATGACATCACTGATGACATCACTGATGACATCATCCAGTGACTGTGTGTTTCTGTAAAGTTTAAATATGTTTTATATATATATATAGGCCAAGGTGTATTGAAGAATGAGTGGGTGTATAAGTGTCTGAATGGATGATTTAGTAGGTGCGTGACTGACTGTATAAGTGAGTGATTAAATGAGTCTTACTGAATGCATGGGTTAGTGACTGATACAGACATTCACACAGTTTAGTTTGTCAGTTGGTGTGTAAGTGGTTGCATGGGTTGGTGAGTAGCTAGATGAGGGTCTATATATGTTATTGATTGGTTGTCTGAGTATCTGTATGGGTGCCTGAGTGTCTGTGTGGGTGGGTGGGGGGTGTGACTCTGTGCATAGATGTGTGAGTGGGTGATTCACTGGGTGTATGGGTTCAAGAGTACATCTGTGAAGGGCTGTATGGGTGGGTGAGTGTGTGTATGGGTGTGTTGGTGAGTGAATGGATGCCTCAGTGGTACATGTGTGAGTAACTGCATATGTGAAAGGCAGTATATGTGAGTGTTGGAGTATATACATGACTATATGTGAGAGTGAGTGATTGTGAGAGTGGCTGTATAGATGAGTGTGTGCTTGTATTAGTTATTGTATAAGAGTGTAAGTATGTGTTAGTATATGTTTGAATAAGTGAGGTGGTGTGTGTATAACTGTATAGGTGAGTAAATGGGAGTGTGATTGATTCTTTGCATGACTGACTAGGTGTGTGAGTAACTCTATGGATGAGTGGCGGTGTGTGAGTGTCTGTATAGATATGTGAGTGCATATGATAGTGCCGTATTGATGAATGAGTGGATATGTGTGTAGACCTAGGAATTAGTGAGTGGGTATGTACTAACTGGTATTGGTGTGTCTATGGTTTTGAAAATGGTAGTCTGTATTTTAGAGTGGGTGTATCAAAGGTTATATTAGGGTATGAGGAGGTGCATCAGATTATCATGTGGATGATGTCATCAGTGATGTCATTTGAGATGTCATCAGTGATGTCATCAGTGATGTCACTGACCATGTCATGAATGATGTAATATGTGACGTCATCAGCAGTGCATTGCGGGGCGTGAGTTATAGTTAGCTGATCTAAGTATAACAGCCGAATTTCTCTGGTTTTGTACGAGTGAAATATCCAACTAACTATAACGTCCCTGAAACCTGTGTTTTTTTCAGTGAATTTCTAAGGTTTTTTAAATGCTAATTTCTAACTATAACGTCCCTGAAACCTATGGTTTTTTTCAGTGAATTTCAAAGGTTTTTTAAATGCTAATTTCTAACTATAACGTCCCTGAAACCTGTGGTTTTTTCAGTGAATTTCAAAGGTTTTTTAAATGCTAATTTCTAACTATGCCTACAAAGGTAGGACATGTGCAGAAAGAGGAAGAAAGGCGCAGAAAGAAGCAAGAGAAATGCTGAAAGAGGCAACAGAAGTCCAGAAAGTCGAAGAAAGGTGCAGAAAGAAGCAAGAGATGTGCACAAAGAACCAACAGAGGAGCAGAAAGAGGCCTTGTTGCAAAGTCATCCTGTGCCCCCAACATTTTGCTGACAGGTACTGGTGGTAACTGACTCTGACTATCAGGCCGGGAGCCAGTGCTATGCTGAAAGACACTTAGAATACAGTGAAAACACCTACATACACTAGGGTACACTATGGGTTGGTGTACCCCTGTGATTGGCGTGACCTCCCCTGTATGGCCCTAGTACATAATATGGCAGGGGGATTAAAACTACCTCTAACTAAGAGGTGCAGAAGGAGGCAAGAGAAGTACAGAAAGAAGCAACACAGGTGCCGAAAGAGGCAAGAAAGGTGCAGAAAAAAGGAAGTGAAGTGCAGAAAGAGGCAAGTGAGTTGCAGAAAGAAGCAAGAGCAGTGCAGAAAGAACCAACAGAGGTGTAAAAAGAGGCAAAAGGGGTGCAGAAAGGGGTAGGAGAGGTGCACAAAGAGGCAAGAGAAGTACAGAAAGAGGCAGGAGGGGTGCAGAAAGAAGGAAGACAAGTGCAGAAAGAGGCAAGAGAATTGCTGAAAGAAGCAACAGAGGTGTAGAAAGAAGCAAGAGAAGTGCAGAAAGAGGCAAGTAAGGTACAGATAGAAGCAGTGCAGAAAGAAAGAACCAACAGAGGTGCAGAAAGAGGGAAGAGGGGTGGAGAGAGAGGCAAGAGGGGTGCAGAAAAAGGTAGGATGGGTGTACAAAGAGGCAAGAGAGGTACAGAAAAAGGCAGGAGGGGTGCAGAAAGGAGGAAGAGAAGTGCAGAAAAAGCCAAGAAAAGTGCAGAAAGAGGCAAAAGAGGTACATAAATAGACAACAGGGGTGCAGAAAGAAGCAAGACCGGTGCAGAAAGGAGCAAGTGAGGTGCAGAAAGAGCCAACAGAGGTGCAAAAAGAGGCAAGAGAGGCATAGAAACAGGCAAGAGAAGTACACAAAGAGGCAAGAGAATTGCTGAAAGAAGCAACAGAGGTGTACAAAGAAGCAAGAAAAGTGCAGAAAGAGGCAAGTGAGATGCAAAAACAGGCAGGAAAGGTACAGAAAGACGGAAGACGAGTGCAGAAAGAAGCAAATGAGGTGCAGAAAGAGGCAACAGACGTGCAGAAAGAGGCAACAGACGTGCAGAAAGAGGGAAGAGAGGTGCAGAAAAAGCCAAGAAAAGTGCAGAAAGAGGCAAAAGAGGTACATAAAGAGACAACAGGGGTGCAGAAAGAAGCAAGACAGGTGCAGAAAGAAGCATGGAAAGTGCAGAATGAAGCAACAGGGGTGCAGAAAGAGGCAAGAGAAGTGCAGAAACAGGCAAGAGAAGTACACAAAGAGGCAAGAGAATTGCTGAAAGAAGCAACAGAGGTGTAGAAAGAAGCAAGAAAAGTGCAGAAAGAGGCAAGTGAGAAGCAAAAACAGGCAGGAAAGGTACATAAAGAGGGAAGATGAGTGCATAAAGAGACAACAGGGGTGCAGAAAGAAGCAAATGAGGTGCAGAAAGAGGCAACAGACGTGCAGAAAGAGGGAAGAGAGGTGCAGAAAGTACATGAGATTTGCAGAATGAGGTCAAGAGAAGTGCAGAAAAAGAAAGAAACGTGCAGAAAGAAGCAACAGAAATGCAGAAAGAGGCAAGAGAGGCGCAGAGGGAAGCAAGAGTGACTTGCATACCATTAGTACCAATTTAACACCCACATTTAGCAATAAGTAACACATGACCATTCTAGGTTTGCAAAGGGCCTTCCACCACGCTGTAACACTTGTCGCTGCATTTTTGGTAACCCGTTTCAGCTAGAAACAATGTTTTCTTTGTTCAAATCTGCAGATTAGGGTGCAGATGATGAATTATGTGGCTAATGCAGAAAATGTATAATTGTGCGAAAGTCGGTGCAGCCAAACAGTCACATAATTCCAGTGGCCCTGCTCATACCTCTGACAAGGTCCACAAGTGCTCCTCAGTGATTCCATCTTTTTTTGTCTCACTGAGTTCATAGTTGAGCTTCTATGGAAACGAGGAAGACTAAACCTGAGGTTACCACTCCACAACACAGACTACCATACCACATAATTACTCTCCATAACACATAATCCCACTCTACATAATTCCTATACACTAAATACCACATACTTTCTATCCACATAATTTCACCGCACAACATACAGCATAATTCCACTACACACAACGTACATCCACTCCACTCCAAAAAACATTGGTAAAAAACTTTTACATTTACAACGCCAATAGCTCTAACTCTCGCAAATGCGAGACCTATTACATTGCAAATGCTTCTTTAACTAGTAGTCGCGTTTGCAAAGTGGTGGAGAAAGGGGGCTCGGCCTCTAACCAGCGCTCAGGAATTCTGCTGCGTAGGACTTACAGGAGGTACCAGGAGGGCTTCTTGGCCCCCAAAGTCCCTCAGGAGTAAAGTGGACTTTATCCCCCAACCAGTAGTGTGCCAGGAGGCACGTTTGCAGAGTGCTGGAGAAAGGGGGGCGTGGCCTCTGAAGACCTCTGAGCAATCCCACTGTGTGGGACTTACTGGAGGTAACAGGAGGGGTAGGCGGCCCCCAAGGACATCCTTGGGGGCCAACTACCCCTCCTATTACTTCCAGTAAGTCCCACACAGCAGGATTACTAAGTTCTCATAGCAGGCCATGCCCCCTTTGCCCCCCACTCTGCAAACACACTCCCTGGCGTCCTCTTGGTTGGGGATTGAAGTCCCCTTCGCTGCTGGGGGTCCTTAGGGGTCAACTAGCCTACCTGTTACCTCTAGTAATCCCCACACAGTAGGATTGCTGAGAGGTGGACACAGGCCATGCCCCCTTTCTCCACTACTCTGCAAACGCGCCTCCTGGCTCGATCTTGGTTGGGGGATGAAGTCCCCTTGCCTCCTGAGGGTCCCTGGGAGCGAACTAGCCCTCCTGTTACCTTCAGTAAGCCCCACACAGCTGGATTGCTGAGAGTGTTCAGAGGCCACACACCCTTTTTACACCACTCTGCAAACGCGCCTCCTGGCGCACTGCTGCTTGGGGGATGAAGTCCACTTTAGTCCTGAGGTCCCTGTACTAAACATTCTAGGCACAGCCAGGAGACACAAAACAAGAGCAAGGTTGCCTTGAGCCAACTGTACAAAGTGATGCTGTGGGTCTCATGCTAATCATGTTGAAAGAGTAGGTAACAGATCCGGATTCCCAGAAAATATACCAAGATGGTTTTTTAGGCTCCGCAGAAGGTCCACAGATTTGGTATACCTTCTAGTCACCAACTTACCTTAATGACACCTCTTCGGCAAAGGCCAACAGTCTTGCCTGCAGGGCATTGTGTTTGTTCAGGTTCTTGTTCACTTCGCCTCCAGCACAGCCATCATCATCATGGTACGGTTTCAACCATGTGAAGAAAAAAAAATTGATTGTAACAATGGAGTGCTAGTAGTCAACAACTACCATTGTCTTCACAACAATAGTAGATGTTAAGTCTTACAATTATTACTGCAAGCCATGTTGTTATAAATAGGTTTTTGAGGTGGAAAACGCTTGGAATCACACATGCTGAGATCCCACTGCAGAATATTACACTGAAGAGAGAGGATTGTGACAGAAGTTTAGTTGTCATTCTCCCTCCAGGCTGGTCCTAAATATGAAAACCATTTAAGAACCCTCTAAAACCACTATATGTGGCTTGTATGACTATGTCTATCTTCATGAAGGTATGGGTGGTTAAGTTAAATAATTCAGGGAGGCTGCTTTGTAAAATGGTGAGAGGAGGTCAGGGGAGTCACACCACTGAGTGCAGCCAGCTAAGAACTGTAGGCCGAGCCAGCATGCAATGCCAAATGACAAAAACTACTGTGTCACTGTGAATGCATGGGGTGGAAGCAATCATCGTCTATATTGAGAACAGAAAACACTAACTCCTGGGGCATGCAAGTGGCCTCATTAATGAGGACCTTACGCCACCGTTGCTTCACTTTTCAGTGACGCTGTGGCGGCGTAAACCATGTGCCACGTTGCACCCTATTTACATAGTGACGCATCAAGGCAGATGCGTCACTTTGTAAACCCATGTGCTACTTTCTACCTGCGTCATGTATAATGTATGCAGGGTATGAATTCTGATGCAGGAAAGCCGTGAAATCTATGGCGTCAGTGCATCAAATCCTTATGCCTGCTTGAAGCAGGCGTAAGGGGTGAAGCAGGCCTTTCACATGGGGCTTGCCCATTGTGAAAAGACACATTGCTGGAGTTGCTTTCAGACACACTCCAGCAAAGCACCGATTTTGCACCTACAGGTACGTCAGGAATACTGGTGTATCTGTAAATCCTTGTGACATGGAGAGCCGTACAGTAAATACGGCGCATCCATGTGTCACAAGGATGGCGCTATGAAAAGTGTTGAATCACTGTTTTCACCCACTGATGCAACACTTTTCATGAATAAGGCCTAAAGAGTATCGGACATACAAAGCAAACTGAGCCACAAGGACTTTTTATCTGGGTTACTAGGGTTAAGGCCACTGGCCCACCTGTGTAGAGTTTCACTTTTATGTGCATGCTCAGACCTTTGCACTGACATCATGTGTGTTTTTAAATCTGTCGTGTGTGTAACAAGGGTAACACATGCATGGTGTCAGTGAACCAGACTAATGGTGGCCAGTGAATCCATTGTGTGTACCCTATGGCCTGACCCTAGCCAAACCTAGCACAAGATGGAGGTCAAGGACTGTCCTCCCAAGC
Source organism: Calotriton arnoldi (assembly GCA_963921515.1). NCBI lineage: Eukaryota > Metazoa > Chordata > Amphibia > Caudata > Salamandridae > Calotriton > Calotriton arnoldi. The sequence goes on along the minus strand of CAWUFW010003569.1, from coordinate 24,892 downwards.
AATGAGGAGAACAACACACACATCCATACACTGACACCATTATTACTGCACTCCTTGACATTCATTCAGACATCTACAAATAACCATGTATGAAAAATATAAACATCCATAGCCTTGTATATTGACATATTTTAAGATCCAAGGATTAGTGCAACTGAAGGCTGTAGTGCTCCTGTATCTATGTGTGCAGAATGGAGGGCAACAGCCTTGGAATTCTTTATTCTTCAAAAAGAAATATTTTAACCTGCCGGGCAAGGAAAAGACCAACTAGCATATCTGCTTTCCCTGGAAATAAATATGTATTAGAGCAGTTAGGTGGAACTTTGTACATTTGTTTTCATAGTTGGATTTTTTCAAGCCCCCACCTCCCAGAATGAGTTTTTCAGAGGCATCTCATCACTGCATAGCTGCATTGCTGTTTACACGTAGATAGATCTGGCTTTCCCTGTCCAGTACATGAAAACTTTAGACTGTCCGCAACTCTTGAAAAATATGACTCCGGGGTCGATTCCGATTCGGGCCGGAAATCTCTCCGACCGAGCCGGACCCGGAGAGATTTCCGACCGAATCGGACCCGTGCAGTCCGACCGAACGAGTACGATGCGGCCGTATGTTATCGGACACGAGTCGGTCGGACTCCCATTGAACTCAATGGGAGCCGGTCGTACAACGCGTACGCGGGCTCCCATTGCCTCAATGGGTGCGAGGCGGACAAGGGCGCCCCCTACAGCGAGTGCGCCGCGGAGCGCCGCGGCGTACACGCACAGGTAGGGGGACCCTTGGGTCCCCCCTGTGTGCGCCTCGCACGGGTACGCGTACAGGGGGTCCGACACGGACCCCCAAAGTGCGGCTCCGACAGCTCTTACGAGCCGGAGTGCGCGGCTCGGTCGGACTGCTCGCGGCGCGCATCGTACTTACCCGGCCGGGAAACGTCTCCATTGCGCGGTGCGAATCGGGTCCGAGCGAGTCGGTCGGAGCGGTTCCGAGTCCGAGCGAGTCGGTCGGAGCTGTCGGGACGCCCGGACGAGTCGGTCGGCGTATTCGCATCGTACTCGCTCGGCCGGACCCGCGTACGGTTCGGTCGGGAAACAGGCTTTCGCATGGCTTTTTTCCCGACCGAATGGTATTGGGTGCGCCTCCGACCGAGATCGGAATCGGCCCCTCCTTCTTCAGAGAGAATGGTACAATACCTGACAGACATTGGAACAGCTGAGCTGAGTGGTCAGTGCTTGCAGGTCCAAATTAACCTCATGATCAGGTCATATCATGTGCTGTAGTGTCTCTGGGGCTGAGAGCAGCCCAGAGCTTATTTCGATCATCTACAGCTATCAGAGGCTGAGCACGCCTCAACTCCTACACTTCTCCATCCTCAGATCCATCCCTCTTCACCTGGAGCTCTCACTGCAACTACTAATCTCACCTGGCGATCACCCTGTCATTTAGTCTTTACAAGCTCAATCTCTTCTTCTACTACTCTCCATTACCAGTCAACTGAATCTCAGTCACACACTTCTCCTGCAGCTGTCATCACCTTGTCACTTGTCTTATACACTCTAGCAGTTTATGGACCAGCGTGCTTTGAGACTCAAGTTGTGCACTTACCTTAGTGAAGCACTTTGGAACAGCATTACTCTGGCTTCTTGGCCGAGGCTTGATTGAAGTGCGTTTCCTTCTTTCTCTACCTGGCTGCTGCACCTCCACCCTCTGTAAATGTTAATGTAAGAGATAAAAGTCTCAAATCAGCAAGTAAAGTTTACCAAAGTACCCCAAAATAATACATTTGCAGACCCCATGCAAACTGCTGATGCACACTGAGGGGCATATTTACAAGCCCCTATCGCCACTACAACATCACTCTTTTAGACGTTGTGGTGGTGATAGGGGCGTCACCTTACTCACAAGGCAGAGTTAAGCCACTTAACGTGGCTTAATGCCGCCTTTTGAATAAGGCCCCCTTTCACGCTATACTTAGGGGCGGGCGATGGGTGTTGTGGTTGGTTGGGTCTTGTGCAGCACACATAGAAACAGCAAAAGGCCATTGATTGTTTATGTGCAGTAAGGTGTCCCTTCGTGCACATAAACAATCATTTAAAAAAATGTCATTCTGCATTAAGCAGCACAGATAGAAGGTACAAAACGCCATCTCAGATTGCTTTGTGAAAAGGGGGAGGGGGTGTAACATGGGTGGTGCAAGTGCATTCCCAATCAACCACCCAAAGTTTCTGACACTAAACCCTATTTACTTGAAAAAGTAGATAGGGTTTATTGTGAGAAAATAGCGCCGATTTCAAATAGGCACTATGAAAAAGAAATGCTTTCTATTCTGACTTTGTATGCTGCACTGTACAGCACACATACAATGTGGGAAAAGTTTTCAAGTGAGTCAAGCATGGTATTTTGTACTGGAAGGGCTCTCCTCCAGTACAAAACCTATGCTAGACTCACGGAGACACGTTTGCACTGTAGTGCAAAGGTGTTTTCTTGGCATACAGCAGCATATTTCTGCGCCGGCGTTAGGGAGAGGAGAGAAGATGCCATATTTCTGTAAATGTGGCGCTCTCCTTTTCACACAGCACTGCGATGCATGAGAAATTAGTAAATCTACCCCCCAAAACTCTTGCATACATAATAAGACAGTATCACACATGACCAGATACATGACTCATCCTCTGTGTGTAACCATGACAAACTATGTGCTTTGATTCAGGATCCCCCCAGAGACAACCTTGCAATGGCGCACACAGCATTGTGCACCAAACATCCTCACTGCACTCCTTGACTACTGAAAGACAAACCCATCTGTGATCATAACTCCCTCACGCACCATGACAATTCCAACACCAAAAATGAGGAGTCAAGAGGGATAAAGACTGGGGCGAACTCCATTCAGAGTATGATGCACCAATACAGATAGAGGAAATTTCCTATTTCATGTGAACAAGGTGAATCCCAATCTTGTCACAGGTTGCATCTGGTAGGCACATGCCTAAGTAATGAGATACACAATGTAATTTAGGGAAATGAAGTTATGGGCCAGTATACATTCTTAGGCCACAATAGGAAAAGCTGTGTAAAGGCCCAGGAAAGGCTGGGCTTAGGGTATAAAATGGAGAGTATAACGCATGACCTACACCCAGGGCCTCTGGAATCATGTGGCAGGAAAGGGCCAAATTATGTGGTACGGTTGAATAAATTATGAAGCATTATGCTGCACATTTTGTAATAGTATTACTTCATTTTTTTCATCTTTTTTTAACACTCCGTGGGCATTTGTTGCACCCCAGTAGTACCAGTTTAACATCCAAACATAGCAATATGAGACAGAAAGGTTACCAGTCCAGCTTTGCAAAGGTCCTTTCACTTTGCAGCAACACGTCATCACATGTTTTGTAACTTTTGAACCGTTTGAGCTAGAAACAATTTTTTTTTTTAAATCTGCTGATTATGCGGTGCATGGTGGACTATGTGGCAAATACGGCAAATCGAAAATCATCCGAAAATGTCCGCGGACACACTATCTTATAAACCCAGTGGCCCTTCATACATCTGAGAGTTTCACAGCAGGAACACTAAAGTTTTGAGCGACTGCCTCAGCAGCTTTGTGTCGCACTATAGGAATCCAAGGGAGTCAAAACAGTAGTTAGTATATATAGTGCATGGGTAGTTCTCATTTTAAAAAAAAATCTTTTTTATTGTTTTTTAACCAACTGACGACAAAGAAAAACATTGCACAATCAATTAGACAGATGAAAGCATAGAATTTCTCAAGCCGCTTCCCTCTGTGTCCCCCCCTTCCACCCTCCCCCCCGCCACCGGTGCGCCCTCCAAAGATGCACTACCATCAACATGGTACATCTCAATCTATCACAGTAACAGTTTTGATCAGCATTATAGCAGTACAGGGTATAAAGTGTCATTAGAGGACACCACTCAGTCCACTGAGCATGCCCTGGTTCATTCTCCATGCGCCAAGGTGTCACTTGGAGCCCCCGGTCCTCCAAGACCGATCCTTGCTCTGAACCCGTTTCCGGGGCCTGCAATATTGCAACTAAGGCCTCCCATGCCCTTGCCGCCTCCAGCGCCTTTTCATTATCAGTACGTAGAGCCTGTTGTAGCCTAATAGTGCCTTCACTCCGCGCCCACCTAAGTAATTCTGCCCGCCATCTCTCCGCGCTTGGTCCCCTCGCTGACTTCCAGTGCATTGTGATTTCCCTCTTGGCTAAGACAAGGCCCAGGTCTAAAAATTTACTTGTGATTTTCGTTTTAGCGGTGTGCGGGAACCAGTGCAGTAGGCAAGTACCCATGTCTAAGTCTATTATGCGATCAGTTATACTACACAGCAGGTCCAGCACTTCCTCCCAATAAGTTCCCAAATTCGAACACCCCCATAGCATATGTCGGAAGTCAGCCCCCTCCAAACCACATCTCGGGCACTGAGCGGTCGCCGTAGTGAAATATTGATTAAGCTTAGCTGGTGTCAAGTATGCTCTATGCAGGACATAGAAATGCACCAATTGGAATCTGGCATTTCTCGTGCTCTTCCAGGCTCGTCTAACCAATTTGGCCCACGTCTTTTCAGGGATTTCCCTGCCAAGGTCCACTTCCCACTTCCCCTGCAACGCGCGCAACGGTTCCAGGGCCTCAGTCAGCATGCGCCGGTAAAGGCACGTAATGGCCTTAAAAGTCCCCGCTGCTATGACCACGTATTGGCAAGCCATGGAGGTCCGTGGTTCCGACAACCCCAGCCCCCAGTGGCGCTGCAGTGCCGCGACTAGCGCTGAATGCAGCAAGTAATCCCCTCGCGGTAGATCATATCTATGTTGCAGGGCCTGAAAGGACAACAGGGTTTCGTTTTCGTAGAGGTCCCCTAACACTTGTATCCCCAGTTCTTCCCAATTAGCCAGTGCCGTCCAATCCCCGCCATGCGGGAAGGCAGTGCACATACCCAGCGGTATCTCCGGGGCATACGGGCGGGTGAAGCCAGCCCGTCTCTGGCTCCGGTTCCACCACAACCGTAGCGTCCTCTCCTCAACAGTGAGCGGTCCAAGACGCATCTTCTGCTGAAGTACTATAAAAGACAAGATATAGCGTGGGACCCACCGTCCCTCAGGGCCATCCGGGCCCCGGAACTCCCGAGCTACGGCTTGGGTGAGCCACTGCAGCTGCGCTGCCAAATAATACCACTCAAAGTCCGGCACTGCCATACCCCCATCAGCTCTTGGGCGTATCATTGTTGCCATTGCAACCCGCCGCCTGCCCGTCCCCCAAAGAAATCCCCCAGCCATAGAGCGGTGCTGTCGGAAGATGGAGCCCGGCACCCAAATCGGCAACGTCCGAAAATAATACAATAAGCGCGGGAGCGCCACCATCTTCAGGAGCGCTACCCGGCCTGCTACCGATAACGGCAGCGTACTCCAAAACGCAAAACTGCCCCTAAGTCCGCGTATGGCCCGACCCAAATTACCCTCCAGCAAACCTCCACTAAATGATAAATGTTAGTGCTTAAATAAGGTAGGCAGTGTGGCTCCCACCTGCGAAGGGTTCGCCTCGGTCGGTACCACCGGAAACAAGCAGGTCTTTGCCCAGTTCACCCGCAGCCCTGAGTACTGCCCAAACACGGAGAGCAAGTGCTGCGCGCCCTCCAAAGCCTTATTTGTGTTCGCGAGAAAGAGCAACAAATCATCCGCATAGAGGGAGATAAAGTGCATATCTCCGCGAAGGAATAAACCAGGATAATGCTTCCCCAACCGGGCATGGGCGGCCAGAGGTTCAATGGCCGAGGCAAACAACAACGGAGAGAGCGGGCATCCCTGTCACGTACCCCGCCCCACCCGGAAGGCCGGAGTGATCGTCACGCCCATCCGCACACGCACCGACGCCGATCTATAAAGGAGCTCCGTCCACCCCACAAAGGTGTCCCCAAGTCCGAACTCGCGAAGGATCCGGTACAAATACGGCCACTCTAGGCTGTCGAATGCCTTTTCTATGTCAACCGAGAGAACCACTGCGGCAGGGGTCTCACTTTGGTCCTCTCCCAAGATCCATAGAAGGCATAGTACATTAGTCGCGGTAGTGCGCTTCGGGATAAAGCCCGTCTGGTCGTTATGGACCAATTGCGTCATATAGGGAAGAAGCCGGGTCGCAAGAATCCTACTCAAAATCTTATAATCAGTGGTTAACATTGATAAGGGACGATAGGCCGACCTAGCTAATGAGTCCTTACCTGGTTTCAGCAGCGGAATAATGATAGCCTCGCGAGTGGAGACTGGCAATCTCCCTAAATCCCAGGCCTCCCGATAAACCGCCAGCAGTTTAGGGGCCAGGATATCGATATATGTTGAATAAAATTCGATTGGTAGACCATCAGCCCTTGGGGTCTTCTTGTGTTTTATCACACTATGTATCTAATTTCCCTGATAAGCTAGCAAAAAAAGACTTCTGGTCCACATTGGGGGCATACACACTGCATAATGTCACGTACCGCCCATCCAACCGTCCCATAACAGCCACAAACCTCCCTTCAGGATCCACTATCTGCTGAGTTGGTTGGAAGGGAACCCCAGCCCTCACCCAGACCAGTGCACCCCTAGCAAAAGCAGAATACGTTGTATAAAAAAGCTGCCCCCTCCATCGGCGCTGCAATGCCTGGCCTTCAACTCGGTCCATATGGGTCTCTTGGAGGAAAACTATCTGCACTCCTCTTCGCACTAAATATGCATGAACCCTATGGCGTCTCAACATCGTATGCATCCCCCGTACATTCCACATAATGCATTTGAACTCAGGTGATGTCCCCATTGTGCGAATTATCTCTGCTCCACAACTGCACTCCCTGCATTGGCACACCGGTGGCTCTAACTACCCCAACAACATCCCCCAAATGTACCCCCCCTCCCCTCCCCAGAACAGGCTCTAAACAACTAGTACCCATCCAAACTATTCTCTAACAGTTCCTATGGTAGCTACCAGAGGGTCACTCTAGGAGCGAAACGAAGGGGGGAGCCCAGTACCAAGAAGATCTGGCCTGTAGCCTCACTGCCTCCTAACGCCAAACCCCACTATAAGGAAGACTTCAGCTCCCCGGAATAGGTCCCAGGTGGGTGGGCGGTCGCACAGTGCTAATGTCCTCCCTTCTGAACTCACTGAACCACTCTGTCTGTCCCATTCACCCCCCTCCGAGGGCTACAGCTCTAGGACCAGTCGGCCCCTCTTACTAGTCACATGAGACACTGCATGCGTTCAGGCATCCACGATCTCGTCCGCCGTCTCCCGGAGTGATGTGGGGGAGAGCGATGCTCCCCGCGTCCGCCCCATCAGAATCCGTCCCTTCCGATCCTCGTTCCGATTCGGTCACTCCCTGCAGCGTCGTTCCACTCGCCTGAGAAATCTCTGTCACAGCCTGCAGTGTCGCCGACCTCTCTGTCTCCGTCTGAGACGTGGAAGGCTTCTGTGTCCCAGGACGCCGTCTTCTGGTGCGTCTTGCACGGTGCAGCCGCGGTGCCTCCGTTGTTTGCCCCCCAGTGCCTCTTGTCACACCCGCCCCTGTCCGGTAGGTTTCCAACCAGCTCCATGCCTCATCAGGGTTATTATGGAAGAATGTATCGCCATCCAGTATCACTCGCAAGCGCGCCGGAAACATCAGGGAGTATTGAATACCTTCGTCCCGGAGGGCCTTCTTGACCGCCAGAAATGAGGCTCGATGACGCTGTACTTCAAAAGTGTAATCCGGGAACAGTGACACATTATTATTGCCCACTCTATATGGGCCTGCGGTGCGTGCTTTATGTAGCAGGAGATCCCTGTCCTTATAATGGAGCAGGCGGGCCACCACAGGCCTGGGCGGCCTCCCAGGCTGCAGCGGGCGGGCAAGCACCCTGTGCGCTCTCTCCAAAGTATAAAATGGCGTCAGGCCCTCTGGAGCAACCTCAGTGCGCAGCCACTGTTCCAGGAAGTCTATCATGCTGTCCCCTTCTACTCCTTCTGGAAGGCCTACCACCCATATGTTGTTCCTTCTATTACGCCCTTCAGCATCCTCAGCCCTTCTCTCCAACACTTGAAGCCGACGAGTGACGTCTCCCATCTGAACATCCAGTGCTTTCTGAGATGGTTCTAAGACCTCCAGGGTGGTCTCAGCCCGCTTCACCCGATCGGCCAGCTTCACATGGTCTGCCCGTAGGAGTCCCAATCCCAGCGACATCTGAGCTATGTCTTGTTGGAGCGCTTCTTTTGTGTCCGTGATAGCGCGGAGGATCTGGTCCACCTGTTGTTGCATCAGTCCCTCCGGGCGCGGGTCAACCACTCCTTGCTTCCCTCTGCTCCGCCGCTTCATCCTCCGGTTTCAGGAGAGCCCCCCCTTGCTTGCCTCGTGGTTTCCCCATGGGCGTTGGACTACTTGGCCCCCAGTCCTGGTCTCACCATACAGCACCTCCCGCAGTCCGGCAACGTGAGTCCCCCTTCAGGCGTGGATATGAGTGCTCCGAGCCGCCAGCTTCCATCGTCCACTGCGCTCCCAGGGGTTCCTCATCCGACTCTGCTTCCCGTAGCCGTCTCCGCGGAACAGTCCACCATCAGGCGAAACTTCCAGCCGCCAGGTGAGGGTATATCAAAGCCAGTAGGACCACAGTGGGCTTGTCATGAAACCCCGCGCTTGATATCGCCCAGCGGGGTTTCCCAGTTCAAGGGCTTCAAAGCCAGTCCCCACGGGAGAAAGACCCAACAGGCAGCCACCCAGCAAGTGCTCCAACCCGGGCTCAGGCCGCTTTAAGTCGTAGGGGGGACCACTCTGTCCCGCCAACTTCGCCGGTCGCATAGGCTCCACAGTTTGTCCGGCCGTCCACCGCACCGGCCCTGGGTCCCCTTAGTGTGCCTCGGCCTGGTCCTGCGCCGCCCGCCGGGCATCCGCGCCACACCCGGGCCCCAGCTCCCTATCGGCTCCGTCGCAGTAGGCCACGCACGCTGGAGCGGTCGGCCGGGCCTCCCTCTGGGCAGTCGGCAATACGTCGAGCGGCCCTACTTCCCCTCGCGTCGTTGAGGCCAGGGTCCCCCAGCATCCCAGAGCGGTCTCCGTCGTCTTCTCCGGTCCGTGTGGCAGAGCGGGGCCTCACAGCAGGCCGGTCCGGGTCCCCAAACGCAGTCCGGCAACCCAGGAGCAATTCACCAAGCCCTCCGGCCAAGCCCAGGAGCCTTTCTCGCCTCCTACATCAGCTCACCTGCGTAGGGTTCCCGCTCATAGATCGCAGGAGCCGGGACCCCCGCTCGTCTTCCGCCACCAAGCGCCGGGTAGTGCGCAGTTTTCCCCGGTTCTCCCTCGCCGTCAACTCCCTTCTTCCACTGTGGGCGGGCGCTCTTGGGATCATCCAGGCTCCCTACTAGCGGAAACTGCCGCACCTCTCGTTCAAAGCACGCTGGGAGAGCAGGACCCCACCACGGGCGCTCAGCACCCACCGTTCGCAGGGGGGGAGCGCTCACGCCTCCAGGCCACCGGTCCTCAACTCCACCTGATCGCTCTCCTCGGGTCAACTCGCGGAGACGGCCGCCATTTTCTGCCTACAGAATCCGAGCCTTTCACTTCTCGGAGTCGCAGCTCAACGTCGGAGGGAGACAGAGCCCTCGATCTCTTGCGGTGCAGGCCCCCGCATCCAGAGGAACCCTCCCAGGGTCACAGGAGTGCCAGTCCGGTGCTCCGGTCAGGATAATCGGTGAGGCGGCGCGGAGCTCTCAGCTCACGCGACCGTCTTCATCGGCTTCCAAGCCACGCCCCCTGCATGGGTAGTTCTCATGCCTTGCTTCACAACATGAGTAGAGGAACTTCAGTTCTCCTCGTGCCAACCTTCACCGTCTCAAGTCACATCCCTCTTTCTCTCCTTTCCTCTCTGTCTCCAATTTCCATTTGCCCTTTTTCAACATCACCTTCCACCCATTGTTTCTTTCAAGTTCTCTCTCGTACTGTCCTTTTCCTGCTTTAACTCCCCTTTTTCTGCTGCGTCTCTCTTGTCCCTCCTCTCATTCTTGTCCCTCTTGACTCCCTTTCCGTCAGTCCCCACTCTCTCCTGTTATTCTGTCTTTCACTTCCCTTCGCATCTGCGTTTCTCTCTCTTCCCCAGCCCTACTGACTCCTGTGCAAATGTGGCCCCACTTGTACCACAAAAACTGTTTGTGTGAGGAGAAAAACGCTGTTTGTGTGAGGCCAGAATACGACTGCATAGTTGAAAGCGTGAGTGTGTGTTTGTCTGTGAGAAAATAAGGACGGTGACTGAAAACTGGATGAAAGCAGCGTTTTGAAAACTGGGACCTCGCCCAACAACAGGCTCGGCAATACAGGAGGAGGTGGGAGTGATAAACAGAGAAAAATGCCTAGTGCTAAAAGAAGCTGCAAGCAAGGAAATCTTAACATAATGGCAATCCCTGGTCAAAAAGGAAGATCACCCTGGAGTCATTCTGAAGTCATCTGATGACTTCAGCAGGGCTATTCCTGCAATTATCTAGCGAAGTCATCCCAAACCATCCTGAAGTATGCCTATAGGGCAAAATATTTAAATGGGATGACTCGAGTCATCGCAATAACTACTCTAGGATGAGCTCCTGATTACTTCCTTGGAAAACATGTGATTATCCTTAACTACTACAGGATGACTCCATGACAACAAAAGGATGCGAGCGGATTACTTCATGATGACTCCATGACAACAAAGGGATGAGAGCAGATTACTTCATGAAGACTCCATGACAACTTGGGAATGAGAGGGGATTACTTCAGAAAGACTGTGACAACTAGGGGATGGGGGCAGATTACTTCACAATGGTTTCATGACAACTAGGGGGTGGGAGAAGATTACTTCACAATGACTACTTCAGGGTGTGTATGTATAATTTTACATCTCCATAAGTACTTCATGGTGCTTTTTTTAGGTTGAGCCTAATCAGCGCGCAAGCGCTGCTTAGGAGTGACCTCTTGGAATCGGTCTGTACTTTTTGGAAAACTCGTGCATGTACTGCACTGTTTCCAATGAGCGCTCGTGCATGTATGGCATACACCTTGCGGGAGCGAGCAGCGGCGCCATCTGTTTCCAATTATCGCGCCTGCGCTTGTTTCCATTTGCCTGTCTCGCGGTCGCGTTAATTGGAAACAGATGGCGGTCTTATTATCTTTCACTTTCGTGCTTTTCGCGTCCGCGCGGCTGCGCTTGTAATGCCTTCCTGTTTATGTGAACATCATCAGCATCTCTTGCCATCGAACTTGTCTGCCTCTCTTCCCTCATCTCTCCTGCCATAGAGCGTCTGCACTCACCCTGCCCAAGATCCTTCCTTTGTCTTGTCTCCCTTTCCAGCCCAGCTGTTCAATCCGCCCTATTGTGGATCACTTCGTTTGCATGCACCGGTTCACTGAAGGGCAGCTTTGGGCAATGTGTTCAGGCGCGCGCTCGAGCATCGCCGGCTCGCGCCGGTTTGTTGATCCGTTTCTTAGTTGCACAGTCTGCCCTTCGCCCCTCCTACCAGCCGGCTTTTTCCATCTTTTGCATGCTGATCGTCATAAATGGCACACTCTTTTTCCCCTTTGTTGCACTTGCTGCATCTTCCACCTCCCGCATTTACAAACTCCCCATCTCGTGCACAGTCCCACCTGCCCCTCGTCCCTGTTTCTTCCATCTTTTTACTGTGTCTGCTAGTACCCGGGCTCACCGCCCTGCTTCTCAAATCTAACAAAGTGTCTTTTCCACCATTGTATGCCCACTTTCTTGCTCCTTCCACCTCAGAAAGTCTCTTCTCCCATTCTGTTTTTTCCTACTTCTCCCACCTCACGTCCTGCCTGCTTCTCTCACTTCAAGCAGAGACTGAGACCCCCTTCTGTTTGCACCGCTTTCATCCCCAATGGCTTTTCACTGCCTGCTTCTCTTATACCGTGTTTAAGGCACTATTTGAGTGCACACGAAGAGCACGTTGAATATGAAATAAGACGCTGCATTATTTTTCTCATTGGAAAGGCCCGATGGCTTCTGTGCAGTGTAAGTGTATACTGTTGGGAGTGAACACATTGGCAGAATTTTGTTATGTCAGAAGTTGAGAACTCAGACATTGTTCTCTAAAAGAGAGACTAATTTTATTTTATTTTGGCCATTGTTGCCAAAACCATTTGATGATGCGTTTTGATGGCACTGTGAGTTGTTATTTTCTAATGTTAGTTTCTAGTTTTGAAGGGTGGTTCGTAGGTCAGAATTTAGGAGAGGTCCTAAGGCAGAAATGGATGCATTTCATTGTCTAAGATGACCTTGTACCACTCCTCTTCTGCTACTGGCTCAAGTTACTGAGATGGACACAGATGTAGCTTTCTTTAATTCCCCAGTTAATAAGCCCCCATTCTTTCTTTGTTGGTGGAAGATTCAGCTCAAGTTTGAAATTTGGAAAGAATTAGTTTTTCAAATTGTAACTAGCAATGTGTTTCTGAAAGAAAAATCGCTTTTCACTGAAAACAACAGATTAACTTCTTACACACCCTAGTGTCTTGTGGGTGTGAACATTGGAGGGTCCTTAATTCAGAAAAGGCACAAACAGGCACGAATGCTACGAACTGTGAAAACAGCACCAAGAAGCGAAACAAAGAGAATCATGATACAATACAACAAAAAGGCAACATAAAATAATACCACAATAAATAGTAAAACAACAAAGACCCTGAATATGATTAAAAGCCACAAAGTTCCATGAAAAATCCCCAGGGGCAGGAAGCCTCAAACACTGTTATTTAAAACAAATACTGCTTATGTTTGGCGAGGAAACAAAAGTAAACAAGCATTGGCATAGCCAATAGGTCTCGCCTTTGGGACCTTATAAGTATTTAATTATGCAGCACAATATCCTTGGTGCAACATCAACTGTTGCATGGCTAAACACTTATAATGTCCCAAAGGCGAGACCTATTGGCTATGCCAATGCTTGTTTTTACTTCACGATAACTGAGGACTTGTGGATAGGTTTTTCCTACTCTACTACAATTCCATGATGATTGTGTTGATTTCATTTTTGTGATTGAAATATAATTACAGCAAGTCAGATCTCTGCTTGGCATACTGTTGTGGTACTATTACAATTCCACTAACTACATCACCGCAACCTTTAATTGAAATTACTGCAAAATATGATTTTAATGGGGGAATAACATGTGGTGTACAAAACCTTCAACCCCATTTAAAGGTTCAAAAATAGCATCAGCTTCCTTTGAAGTGAAATGGTATTACCACATCCTTAATGAAGTAACACCACTTTTCTCTAAATTGAAACAATTATGTTAAATGAACTGAATTCCACTTACTTCATACTAAACATGTTTTTTGCACTTACAACAATCTGTATTAGGGGCCAGAGAGAACTACCACCATGACTCCCCCACTTATCCCAATCTTATGAACCATTAGGCCTGAGAAAGATTTTAATTAGACCAGCGTAATTCACATAATTTTTTGAATTTCGCATTACACTTAATTATGCAAAATGTTCAAAATTATGCCACACTGCATAATTACACACACGTGTGAACACGCCATTTGCGGTAAAAATTTACCAAAAACGCACAGTAATAACAGATTGCAAGCAGCTATTGTTCACCATTTTAAATATGTGAAATATTGAGGCAAGGATGATTTTAGTGCTAAAATATAGTGATAAAAGCTGGATTTGACCTTCGCATAATTATGTGTATTATACAATATTTTGCAGAGTTCACATAATTATGCGAAAAGAAAGCTACACAAATTTTGCACTCGCCTATTAACCCTCCCCTCTTTTAGTTTTTGGTGGCTGTGTCTGAGAAGATATAAGTAAAGGGTAATGACAGTAGAAGAGGAACACTTTGAGGAGCTATGGGTGAGAGTGTATTGGTAAGCAATGTTGGTGACTTGCGTGAGGGCTTAATTTAATATTCTCACTGGGAGAGATTGACAGTTATGAGTGAATGGCTTTGGGTGAGGGGCTGGTCAGTGGTGAGAGGATGGATTTGTACGTTACTGGTTTCAAGTGGGTCAATGGCGTAGATATGTGAAAAGTATTCTCATTGGTTTTGTAAATGAGTAGTGTGAGTAAGTTAACGAGAATGGAAGTGAGAGAGGGATGGATCTGAGTTGCTGGAATAAAGGGATGTTAATCACTGAGGAGCTGTTGGTGTCTTATCAGTGGGTGTAGGAGACTGGTGTGAATTGATGTTAGACAGAGGATATAAGTGATGTTCAGATTAACTGTGCATGAAATGAGTGAATGATGTTGCATGGTTGTGCAGCTGAGGAAAACTGAGGTTCTGCAAGTGGTTATGACTGATTGGTGTGAATAGTGTTGTGTGGTTGCAATGAATGAAAGGTGTGAATAAGTATCACCAGTGGTGGTCAATAAGTAGTGGGTGTCAGCAAGTATATTCAGGGCCAATGGAATTATGCAGCTGGGGAGCACTAAATTATAAGGCAGAGGAGCACCAAATTAAGCAATAAGAAATGGCAAATTATGCAGCACAATGTTTCACTTTTTTGTTGGTATTATTTAGCAATGTTTACACATAGTAATACTGTCTGAGCAAAGATTTCACCTCATTAGTACCAGTTTAACAACCAAATTCAGAAATAAGCAACTGAAAAGTGATCAGTTAACCTTTGCGAAAGGCCTTCCAATGCACACACATATGTTGCCACGTTTTTAGTACCTTTTGGTCTGTCTGAGCTAAAAACATTTTTTTATTAACATCTGCAGATTATTCAGCAGTTGATAGTTTATGTGGCAAATCAATTATGCAAAAAAAACTGCTGCAGAATCACATGATTCCAACAACTCCGATTAAAAGTACCTCTTGCCATGTGGTGGTAAGAGTAGTCTGTTAAGTACTGGTGTAAGTGGCGCTGCACTGGGATGAGCGAGGACAAGCATATGGCCCAGGTGGGTACAGGTGAGTTGGTATTTTAAGTGGGTGAGTGTAAGTACTGTGGGTGATGATCATGTAGTGAGTGCTATGTAAATAATTGCCAGTGAGCAATGCAGTAAATAGTGTTATAAATAGCAGCACTTAAAGCGTATACTTTTTTTAGTCTTTGAATAAAAATGGGTTTGCAGTGCAAGTAGATTGTGTAATGCATGGATGATGATGATCTAGAGTGTGGAAGACCAGGAGATACGCTAACAGATGCCTTGTGGGGAAAGTAGATACGAGTAGGGGCTGTTGAGTGTGGACAAAAGAACAAGGAATAGCAAAGAGTTGAGTGGTGTTTTAAGATCGAATGTGCAGAGTGGACTCGTGTAGTGGTTGTGGACAGTGCAACAGTACAGCGCTAGATAGGTCATGGATAAGGTGTGTAGGTAGTGTGAACAGCAGATCTGAATAGCACATAAACAGCAGTTTCAAGGAAAATATAGAGTGCTTTGTGCAGTCTGGAGGTTAGCAGAAATGGAGTTAGTGGAAGTTCAGAAGAAATAAAGAGCTCATGTCAAGGGTGCAGAGTGGATGTAGAGACTAGTTTGGGTGTGAAGAGTGTAAATAAAGAGGATACTGACTGCCAGGGCTATGCAGAGAATCGTTAAGCTCATGCAAATGTACAGGTCAAGATGAGGCTATGGATCTTGGAAAGTTGATGCAAAGGGCATAGATAGGAAGACAATGTATGGAGAGGGGAGCATTCAAGTCAAGGGTGAAAAGCACTTGTGGATGTTGGAGTCCCTATGTGCAGACAGAAGAGCGAGTGTGGCGATCAAGAGTAGAGGGAAGCTGTGCAGAGGTAGCTAGTTAAAAATGAATGGTCAGCGGGAGAGAGAATATACAGTCAAGCCTGTGAGTTTGAAAGGCAGAGATGAAGAGTGGAAGCAGAAAATAGAGAGAGGATGAAGGCTGTGGTGTGTGGAGCACATGGTGGAGAGAGGATGTAGAGCCGGCACTAATGATGTGGAGGGTTTGGAGCACGTACAGTGGATGTAGAGGGTAGGTTTTGAATGTGCACAGTGGAAAGAGCATGTGGAGGCTGAAGAGGGAGGTACTTGGTGGAAAGAATATGTAGGGTGGAGAGAGCATGTTTAGGTGGAAAGAGCACACAGAATATGAAAAGTGTATTTGGAGAGAATTTTTTTTTGGGTGGCAAGCGTATGTTTGGGGTGGAGAGTGTATGTTTAGGGTAACGAAGAAAAGTGGAGAATGCATGTATTGGTTGGACGGCAAACGTGGAGTATGCTGTGACTGTGGAGAGCATATGAACACAATGGTGAGGACATGCAGAGAGAGACCGTACAGGGTGGAGAGTGCATGTACAGCACATGTGGAGTATTGTTTAGCACATATAGAGGGTTGAGAACAAACAGAGTGGAGAGGGAATGTAAAGCGTGGAGAGTAGACATGGAGGATGGAGATGGCAAATATAGCATGGAAAATGCATTTGTACAGTGGATGTCCACGTTGGAGAGCAGATGTGCAGGGCGTATGTGTACGGTGGAGAGAACATGTGGACAGTGGATGTAGCAGGCAGAGATTGTTTGTGGAAGGCCAAAGTAGATGGCACATACAGAGTTTGCCCAGAGGACCTAGATGGCAATGAGTGGATGTAGTGCATTGAAAGAGGATGTGTGCAAAGCGTAAAAATGGAGAGCAGATGTACTTGGTGAAAAGTGAGATGGGACTTTGAGAGCGAATTAGGGGGGCTTGGGGTGGATATCTAACGTGGAGAACAAATGTAGATAGTGGATAAAAAGAGTAGGCAGAGTATGTAGAGGGCAACGATCGGATGTACTGCACTGAGACAGGAGGTGTGCACAGAGAGGATAGAGTGCAGAATCTGAATGCAATGCATGAAGAACAAATATGGTGTGCAAAAGGATAGATTAGATGTAGAGAGTGGATGTGAAGGACAGGCAAAAATGGTGCAAACTAAGTGGCTGAGGGACTTGGAAGGAAGACGGAGAGGGCTTTGAATTAGGGGTGTGCAAAATGCGTATACTTTGCTTCTATGCACTTACACAAAATTGCGGCGAAATTGCGCAGAATTAGGCAAAATTCAAATCTGTCATTTAGTGCTATATTTTAGCTCGAAATGTGTCCTCTGATCAATTTTTCATGCAAGAACTCATTTTGTGGTAAATACTGCAAAAACACCGTAAACAGCGCCAACTTTCTGTTATTCCTGTGCTCTTGCAGTACATTTTTATTGCAAATGGCGCATCAATGGTGAATTTTTACCATGAAAGGTGCATAATGGAGTAATTTAGAGGAATTTAACATAAGTTTATCGTAAAATTCCTGTAATCATGTGAATTATGTCGGCATAATTCAAATTTCACCCAGGCCTACTTTGCATGGATGTGTAGGGTGGAGAACAGATATCGAGGGCAGATGGACAGGGCGGACAAAGGAGGTAGAGGAGAAAGTGCACATGAAGTGCAGAGAACACCCATGGATGCCGAAGATCACACATGAAGGATATCGAATGTACAGGGTGAAGAGCACATGTAGACAGCAGGCTGAACATTTACAGGGTGAAGAAGATCCGCAGAGTGGAAAATGGATATCGAGTATGATGAAGGGGTTTCGAGAGTAGCAGTGGAATGCAGAGAGAGGAAGCTGATCACAGGCCTGATTGACAGAGAGCAGAGTAGTTGGAGCATGCACTGCAGATGTGGTGACATGAACATATGAAGTATGTGTGGACCGTTTACATGGATGGAGAGGATGGAGAGGGCATCTTGTGAGTGGAGAGCAGATGTACAGAGTGGTAAGTGCAAATGGAAAGTGCATGCAAGTTTAAAGAGTGAACGTAGAGGGTAGGGAGTAGATGTGCCTTATGGAGGACAGAGTGAATATGACGGGTGTGTAGCACAGACAGAAAATGTGAATAAAAAGAGTACGTATATGGTGTGCGAAGTGTGGTGTGTGGATCAGCTTTGGATACCACATCAAGAGGCAGAAGTTTCAAGAAAAAGAATGGAGAGTGCTTGTGGAGGCTAGAGGTCAGCAGGGATGAAGAGTGACTGGATATTCAGCAGATAGGGCGAGCACAAGTTGGGGGTATAATTGACGCATATGGTTTCATAAGGTAGAGAGAGCATATAAATGGGACAGAGATGGAAAGGGTTAGAAGCAGATGTTGTTCAGAGTAGTGTGCAGGATGCAGAAGCGATGGAGTGCTTGGAGAGAGAATGAAGAGGGCTAAGAGTCAATCAGTAGGGTAGTGACCAGATGTAGATGACCGAAACAGTGCAGATTAGATTGAGTGTGCAGAGAGCAGATGGTATGTGGAGAACAGGTAAGGCACGTGGAAAGCAAATGTACAAGGCAGGGTGTGGATATGAAGGAGTTGGAAAGCTGAAAAAAGAGCTTGCATGGTGTACAGTGTGGAAAGTAAATCTAGAGAATGGAGACTGCAGTTACAGTATGGTCAGCACATGTAGTACAAGAACACCTAGAGGATGTAAGGGGCAACAATCGGATGTACTGCACTGAGCGAGGTGGTGTGCAGAGGGAGAATAGAGTGCAGAACCGGAACATGGAGAGCGGATGCCTATGGTGGAAAGTGGAGGTGAGGCTTGGACAGTGGATGCAGAGGACTTTGATTGGATGTGAAGGATTAAGAACTGATGTGAAGGGTGGATAGACAATGGATACAGAGGAAAAAGTGCACATGAAGTGTGGAGGGCACACCTGGATTCTGAAGATTGCATATGGAGGGTGGCCAAAGGGTATGGAGAGCAAATATAGAGGCGGAGAGCACATTTAGAGAGTGAGACAGATGGCCAGTGTTGAAAGTGTCTATACAATGTGGTGAGGGGTTTAGAGAGTGGATGTGGAATGCAGAGAGAGGATGGATACCATAGAGTGCAGATGTACATAGTTGCAGAGTTGGTAGAGTCTGCATTGCAGATGTGGTGAAGTGGTGTGAAGAATGGATAGTCAGAGTTGGTGTCAACCACCGAGAGTGGATGTATAGGGAATCTTGAGGATGGAGAGCAAATGCACAGAGTTGAAGCCCCAAGTAGAGGTTGGAGAGGGCATGTACAGTTTACAGATAGAGGATGTGGAGGGCAGAGAGTGTATGTCCAATGTGAAAGCACATGTGGTGGGACAGGAAGCAGATGTGAAGGGTAGGGAGGCAGATGTGAAGGGTGGTGAGCAGAGTAGTTTGATGGCAAGTGCATTTGAAGTACAAATCTATCAGTTGGATAGCACATATGGAGGGTGGAGAACAGGATAGTAGGCAAAGTGTGCAAAGCCCATGAAGAGGGCAGAGGTGGATGGTAGAAAGCAGCTGGTCACTGAGAGGAGATGTGTTGCAAGGAAAGAGAATAGAGCGGATGTAAAGTGTAGATGTGAATGCCATACTTAACAAGGTGGAAAGAGTATGGATGCAGAGGATTATAATGGGTGTGTATTGTGTAGAACAGAAGTGGAGGGTGAATACAAAGGGTGGACATCAGGATTGGAAAGTAGAGCATTAGTGGACAGTGCACATAGCTGGTGGAGAGTGTGGTGTATGTGGAGTGCAGACAATGGAATGAGAATGGACAGGAGGTAGAGCAAATGTATAGTTTGGGAATATATATGGAGTGGATGCAGAGCATAGTGGGTGGATGTGGACCATGGAGTACTGGTGCTCATAGTGGAAAGTAGATGTAGTATCTGCACAGTAGATGTGGTGAAGTCGTATTGAAAATGGATTTGGAGTGAGTGTGGACCACGGAGAGTATGGAGCGGTATAGGCTGGATATTGTATGTGCAGTGTAGAGCACATGTGGAGAGTTGCTGTACACGGCAGAGAGCATGTGGAGGGCGGAGAACGAGTATGGGTGGTGTAAGGCATAATTAGGGGAGAGGGAGAATGCATGTAGAAAGTGTATGTGGAAAGTAGACAGCCAATGAGGAGGACAGAGCACGCATTTACACAGTGGTAAATGGATTAGCAGGTTGTAGAGCAGGCATGGACAACAGATGTTGAGGGTTGAGAACGCAGGGGGTTAGTGGCTAATCCGTATGCAGGGTGGACAGCAAAAGCACAATTAGTGGAGTAAATGTGACAGTGGAGAGCAGGTGCAACAGATAGAGTGAGAATACGAAAGCCCCTTTACTGCATGCACCTTTCTGCTCTAAATGGAAGCGACATGGTGCAGGTGTGCCTATTGTGTCGGCAAATTATCCTATGGCAAATTCACCATATTTCAGTTGGACCCGTCGGGATCTGGCTCAATAATAGCTGCTGGATCTGGCTGGATGCCCCTCATATGCAGCACTGACCCCAAGTGCTAATTTAAGACACTGTGCATGATTTAGAGTTTTGTGGACTGGCACTTCATCACAAACGTGAAGGACTTCCCGGCTGCCTTATTACAATTACAATAGGCTATAACCCACTTGTAATAAGGCATACGGGATGTCCGTCACTTTTGCGATGGAGTACCCACCCACCAAACTCTAAATAAGGCCCAGTCTTTGCTATTGCCCTTGTAAGTCAGAGATTCTAATCTTGGCAGGGCTGATGTAATCTTTCAAGCTTCTGAGGTTGATTGTTTTAGAATGGGAATCCAAACCTCAGCTGTTTTAGCGACTTGAGTCGATTCAGTATATTGTCAGCGCTACCTAGCTAACAGAAAAGAATATGACAACAATACCTCTTAGAATTGCAAAGAAGAAAACGTGCTTTAAATAGCAACTTCTCAGTCCCCAAAAGCAGGACAGTCCTTTATAAAAGAGGGGCGATGGCGAATTAGGACATTATAAAGCAATGGGGTTGAGGTTTGAGTTGCTGTTGCCCTTTTCTTTTGCAGAATAGAAGTCAATGCATTTTTCTGGATTTCAAAGTTATACATCTAGCTAGAGAGCAGGTTGAGTGGGAGACCAAGTTTGCAGGGTGGAAAAATCAAGCCAGGTGTTCTTCTGGAGAGTCGAGATCAGAGGTTAATGTTCTAGTGAGGATGTACAAGATGCAGAGAGCAGCTGGGCAGCGTAGAGAGCTGGAGAAATGAGTGGACATAAGGTAGAAAGTGAAAGTAATACATAGAGCACATGGAGGAGAGAATTTACAGCTTGTAAAGTGCACATGGAAGGTAAAGACCAGGGCGTAGAGGCTAGATGTGGGCAGGAAGAAACCAAGATGCAGTGAAATGCACTGCAGTTCTGAAAGACTTGATAGAAGAGAAAGGAAGCACAATGAAAAGGCTCTTTATGAGTATAAAGGCATCCCTTTCCGCTCCTATTTAAAAATACCAAACTAGTCAATCGCTCACCTTGGGGGATGGGGAGGGCTGATTCCTCACTCACCTATTTCTCCCTCGGAGGTGGGCGGAGATTAACAAGGTTGGTTGCAGGAGAGCCCTTGTCCAATTGTTTTCAACAACCTTTATTGAAAACTGAGACCAACAAGAACATAGGCAAACAATCAGGCAGTTCGAAAGGAGCATGAATGCACCTAACATTTAAAAGAACAATCCTCAAATTTTACGTTTGGTGCCTGGAAATGAGATATTACCTTCGGAAGAACCCAAGGGAGAGGATCTGGCGTAATGGCCAGAGCAGCCGACTTTGGAGCTGGGGAACATTCATGTTTATTTATCTATGTTGCAAATTAGTCTTCCTCTCGTTTAAACTAACGTGGGCTCGCTCTCTAATGTTCTACACAGCCATGTTCCCCACACCTATCAAGACATAACTAAGGTGACATGACCCTAGATTTTGAGTAGACTCTCATTGCTGCCTGCAAGGACAATAATGCTTGCTAAAATACGAGAAAAGTTTAATCTGTTCTCATAATCTCTAAGACTAAGAACGTTGTCTGCCTATGGGCAGAAAGTTCCTAGGTTCGCTTTTAACCCCGAAGGGGAAGCCGCATGAAGTGTTCTACCGTTGTTACCAAACCTCAAAGCAGTACTGTGGTTTAATTAGCAAAAACGTTTTTGTGGCATAAAGAAGAAATAATATAATCATTATTGAATACATTTCTCCCTGTGAATTTATATAAGGATGCGCTCTCACACCCCATCTCATTCTAGTATTAGCTACCACATCACGTTTATCAATTCACGTAGCATCCAGGTTTTTAAAGAAACGTAGTCCCATCTGCACGAAGCTTGTCCAAACAAGGAATATGGCCCCTTTTCCATGTATACGCCCACCCCGGCGTAGTATGTCTATCAAGCTTGCTTAGCGTTAATGAGAACTGATGCCATTGAATACGGTCCTGCCCGCAAAGACACGGAAACCATTGACCGGTGGCGGCTGGTGACATTTGAAAGTGGTGAGGCGTAAAATTTGATTGGGAGTGCAACGTGGCGAGCGAGCGTAGGGAGAGAGCCTGAACAACCTGAGGGGGGTTCAGGGGAGTTCTCCCCCTAGAATTTTTTTTTTAAAAGAGTGGGCAAACTGGGACATCGTAAGGATTTTGGGAGCCCTAGGCCAAACATATTTAGGGGCCCCTGTTGGGAACAGCTTTGAATATATGGTGCAGTTTCAGCTGTTTCATGCCCTCTTTGACCAGGTCACTGACAGTGCACAGCCATTCCTCCAAAATTCTAAATGTGTTTACATCTATAATATTCATGAATAGTGATGACATGTGTTTTCAATTTTGCAATGGATGTCAGTATCATTACTGGCACCAGAGTCATCCCCATCACTGCCAGCAGCATCGCCGCCAGCGCTGCAAGCATCGCTGTCACTACTCTTGCTGCCAAAAGCGTCACTGGCCGTACCGTTGCCCTTACGTTCTCTCTCAGCAGGGCTACTGCCACCAGCATGCAAGCATCGCTACTACTATTATCGCTGCCAACAGCGTCACTGCCAGTACCACTGCGCTTACGATCTCTCTCAGCAGTACTGCCGCCAGCGCTGCAAGCATGCTGCTACTACTATTGGTACCAATTCGCACAGAAGTATCAGTACCACTGCTACTGCCATCAGCATGCAAGCCTCACTGGCAGTACCGCTGGTCATGCCATCTCTCTCAGCAGTGCGACTGCCACTAGCACCAGCATGTACACACCAGTGCTATATTACTATCGCTGCCAAAAACGTCAATGCCTTTACAACTGCCCTTATGCTCTTTCTCAGAAGTACCGCTGCCAGCAGTGCACACTTCCCTTCTACTACTGTCGCTGCTGTCTCTCAGCAGCATTACCGGTACCACTGTTATCAGCTCCAGCATGCTAGCTACAGGACAGTAGTACCACTGCCTATGTCATCTCTCGCAGGAGTACTAGGGGTAAACTACACTTTAGCAGGATAATGTGCTCTATCAAGCGTAATGTGTTTTTCTTTCATTTTTCGAAAAACGTTGGTATGTGTACCAAAAGGAAGCAAATTCGGGTGACGGGCGTATGTTGCCGAGCGCACCTATTATTTGTGAGGCCAGCTCTTTCAGCAAAACAGACACATTTTATGCATTTAGAGTGGCAACTTGATTGCTCATTTTTTATTACACCCAAATGCAAACGTGGGAAAACGACAAACTAGATAGATATTTATCAAAAACAGGGATGGCACTTATTAGCAATGCTGCTTCTCCCTGACATGTTTCAGTGACTCAAGTTCTGAGACTCGGCAGCAACGGGGAAATTAGTGAGATGCGATTCTCGGCAGTGGGCACTGGATTAAGAGGCCGGGAGGGTGTGAAACAAGTCCCCGAGTAATTGCATGATAAGGCTCTCAGGAGAAACTTATTGGCCACGTCTCTGTTCCTCTCCCACTCTAATCTCTGCCCAGCCCATTCATTCCCTGCAATCTGTCTCCATAATCTGCTGTGACAGAATGGCGGCCCCTTGAAGCAGGCGTGTATGGAGAGAGCTGCAAATATGCAGAGGAGTAATAAACGAGGGCTAATTATCCATATTTAGGACACCGAGTGCAGGAGATCGAGGCTCCCAGACAAGAAACCAGAGCCAGTGGTTGGTGCTTCCTATGGTAGTATACATTGGAGGGGACAAGATAAGGCTCTCACAGGCAGAAGAGATATATTGGTCAGAGGAGCAGGGCTGCTGTTGGCCCCCGCGGCCGGGAGTCCGCCCGCTGCCTGGTCTGAAGCGCTGCTCTGAGCCTGCAGGGTGGGGATGAGGGCCCTAGTGTGGTCCGCCAGCTGTAGGCCCAGGGCCTTCCTCCCATTTAGCGCATGAGGGGGGAGAGTGCAGAGACTGATAATCAGCGTATGCCAACAAAGGGATGAGGCCCCTGTCTGTGTCCTTCCGAAGAGGTGTTATCTCTTCACAGAGGTTTAGGAGGGCATTGAGCACCTCTCGCCGAAGGCAATATTCTCCACAGGACCAGCGGGGACTAACACAGGCTCCTGCAGTCTCGAGCACCAATTCAGCCTAGAGCCTATGAGTATTAGTGACGCTTAATATTCCGGGGCCCCTCTACACATTCGGGGGGATAGGGGAGCATCATTTTGCGTTGTCATTGGTTCAGCATAGAGTGAAGTGTAATGGAGAGTGCACAGACACAGTTTATGCTACAGTGTTTCGCACGCAGCTAATTGTCTGTAAAGTGGCACCCACGTCTTTTGTGCACCTCCATATGTTCTCAATGTGGCTGTAAAATGAAAATAAAATAACCCCGCGTGACGAGCATTATAAAGCACCTGCCGTCATCCGGGGTCAAGATACTTCCTGAGGCGCCCGCGCAGGGGCTGGAAAGTGTTTATTTGACCGGGGAGCACGCATCCAATGGGATCTATTATTCAATATGTTTGGCATTGACTTTGCTATTACATTAAGAAACCTTACCACAATATGTAGCGCAATCACGACTCACATATTTTACCGCCGCCCAGCCGAAAGACTTGGGCTTTAAGCTCCTCTCTATGCGTTTTTAAAAGAAAACGCCGCTCCATTTGTATTCCAGCGGGCGCATCCTGCTTGCTTTCAACTGGCCGCAAACCGTTAATCCCGTTGCCTGCCCTATCGTAGT